>CM007340.1:99703-117811 GCA_000333855.2 Endotrypanum monterogeii
GTTGAGTGCCTAAATTTTCGCTAATAACCAACGGGTGAAGTTGGTGAACTAAGTTCCAAAATACAATTCTCGAGACTAGAAAAATCAAAGCCTGTTGGAACCTCTATATGAAATACACACTTTGCACACCAGGGCATGTATTCGCTCAGCGGCGTCACGGGGGGAGAGATCATTCACACCTGTGGAGCCCCAAAAGGTGGTGGATTGGCATAAGGTGAAGTCTCACACCTGGAGGCCTAGGAGGGGGGGGGGCTCGATACAAATGACACTCTTGCGGGCTAATGAACGCGAAGGGATGATAAAAAGGGTCACGGTAAACCCACGACGTGAAAAGGGAAACCGAATTACCCCGTCTGTCGATGAAGTTGTGCTCCAGTTGGATCACTCAATCGATGCCTCGTCAGATCAGGTGCTTGCTCTTTGGTTCATGAATTCCTGCCGTGGTTTAACTATATTACACTCGGCTCCCCTGATCCGCTTTGAAGTTACTGTGGGTAGCTCAGGCACTCGCTCTTTATTGAAGGATTTTGCTGCTGAACATCGTCCTTAAATGAAAAGTGGCAGGGGTACAGTTAGATTAGTGAACTTCTCTGAATGATTTTTATGGTGGGCCACTGTCTTGCCTTTGAACTCACTTTTCCTATCAGCCGCAGAAAAAACAACTTTTTGTTATGAAGGCGCGCAAGCAACCAAACAAGAAGACTTCTCTGACACCAAAACCACTTTTCTGGCCTTCATCTCTTTTTTTTGAGCTCGATACAGATTTCTAAATCAAACTGAGAGGTGGTCTCTGTCGCGCGATTAGGAAAATGCTGCGGGCAGCGCAAGCCCCTCCGATGGCAAGTCTTTCTCGAGCACTCGCAACTGACGGCCAAGACTCGATGAGGAAGCTCGCTCTCGCACCTCTCACCTTTTTGTCGCTTAGCAGAAATACCGTTTATCTGGCATCTATTCTGGCGTCCGCAGTAGGGTTTCTGGAAGGGTATAGCGCATCAGATCAAAAAACGAATATACAACTTGCACAATTTTCGGCTGGTGAGTTTCCAACACATATGGGACTCCAGCTTGTCCCTTACACCCGCCGGAAAGCGCCAACGCTAGTTTCCCCCACCCCCGTAAATCAGCTGTCACCACTTTCGAGTGCGAGCACACCTCTGGTGGCACATAACCTCTCCGTCTCGAATGTTGTCGCAAACGAAGCACCACACACACTTTCCAGTAGCGAGGTGTTGCATTTGCAACATTTCCGGGAGATTACTAATCGTAGTGTTCTCTCTATCGATCATGTCGTAAACGACCTGCTTCGCACAACGGACTCTGTTGCAGTAGCTAAAGCCGTCTTGCGCCTCTCCTCAGAGATCGGGTTAACTATCCCACGAGCGACGCTGGAAGAACTTGTAGCGCGACTGAAGCACCAAGAAGCTTCTTTCCTTAGTTGTGTATACCGGGAGTTCGCATTCGAAGTAAATCTTGAAACACTTCACCAGCGCGATTTTTGCAGCTGTCCAAGTGTGCCTCGACTTGAATCTTCGTTGTCTAGAACGCGAAAAGAAAGTAAACTGGAGCGGCTGCGGCGCTCCGCTTCACCAAAATGACAGATTATCTTTTCTCTCCCGTTTTCTGTTTTCCATCTTCAACACTTGCATTTGTGAATTATACTAGCGTTCCATCTCTACGCAAGAAATAACCGTCTTTCAAATGTCCTGCACGGTGCCCCAACGGTGGACGCCAAGGTCACTGTTGCTGTTGTCCGATAAATGAACCTGCTTGGAGAATTTTCCTCGAAAGATGAATTCATCTATTCTCTATTCGGCCTTCTCGAAGAAAAGATGCAGGTTATCAGTTGTTCGGTAACGTATGTTTTCTTCTCTCGAAACTGCTACCTTTATACTCACCTCTTTTTTTCTCCCTTTTTCTGGTTATATTGAATGAAGTCCTTGCAAAATTTAACCAAGTGGAATTCAAGATGAGCGGTGAAAGCATTTTTGGACTTTACGAGAAGAGCGCTGAGCTGCAGAAGCGGCTCAGCAAGAGCGACTCGCCGTACACTGGTGTGTACGAAAAGCGTTTGAATGAACAAGAAAAGCCGACGTATTCCACCTTTTTTGAGAAAGGGAAGGAATATGACGGTACCAATGTGCGATTTTTTAAACAGCGCGAAGCCATCATTGGCAAAGAGGTGGGGAATTCGGTTGATCCGAAAAAGTTCCTTAAGAGGGGTGAGGGCATTCGCTTCATCGCGCCTGCAACACATGAGGAAAAAATATTCTGCAAACCACCTCTTGATCATCACCTGACTCCCTTCGGTCAAGGGGAGCGTCGTGGTGGTGAAGAGGGACCTGCGAAGATGCAGTATGATGAGAATGGCAATCCAATCTGCGATGATGGTGAATGCCTTGGTGCTGTCCGGGGTGGGGAGAACGGCGGTGTTGCGGATGGCAATCCAAACACCGGCATCGTGAATGGGCATGGCGGTGGCTCATATGGAAATAGAAAAAATCCTGCCGAAAACGGTTCTGGTGGCGATGGACAAGGAGATTCGAGCCCCGGCCTCCTGAATGCGTATGGCAGTGACGCCCGTTGGGGTGCCAATACCGGCACAGCTAACGGTTCTGGAGGTGAAGGTCACGGTACCGGCTACCGGTGGGGAGACCCTATATTAGGGGAGCCGGCTAAAGACTTTGTTGCGTCGAACATCGTGGAGATTAGTAACATGGTGCCTCGGCGACGAAAGATTCAACCACCACTCCCCACCAGTCGTAAGAACTTTGGCAAGGAGCCAGCATATCTGTCACGCGTGAAAAAAGAAGTGGATTACGAAAAGTCCTTTGTGCAGTCAGTTGAAGAGTTGAAGAACCAGCGTCAGCAGGAAGCGTACGCCAAGTACATCTATCTCCTTTCTCGAAATGAGCATGAAAAGCTTCTGCAAGACCTACGAAGACGGAATAGTGAGTGTGTCTCTGAACTGCAGAGGATGCCTTTCTCGAAAGACACAGTTGGGATGCGCAAGCTGAAGACAGAGCTAGAAAAGACAGTTTCGGATATTGAAGGGGCTCTCAAAAAGCTCGACAGGGATGCCGTCTTCATCTACAAAGATGACCCTGTTAATGGACAGAGGGCAAAAGAGGCTGCCCTGAAGGAGGCGCAAAGGTATGCCGCCCATTCGCACTAGGGAGGTAACATGCCCGTATAGACCACGATGTTCCTGCTTTCCTTTACTCTCTATGCTTGCTTTACGCTTTTCATGATGTAGCCATAGTCCTTTTTTTCTGTACAGAATTCTACTCCCCCCCAAAAAGAAAGTTTATGGAGAATGACGCCAAGAGGTTCTGCGGAGGTGTGCTGAAGTCACCTTATGATACATAGGGGTCGAATTTCGACACTGGTCGGCGTCGTATCTTTTTGTGCATAGTGAAGATGATTACAACTTTATGCGCTGTAAGTTATGTTGTCAATTTTTTTTTTTCGGGTAATGTACGACATACAGCAAAGCTACCCAAACGTCGTTCTTGCTTCACCTCATCCCTGCTTCTTCTATAATCTCTTCTTTCTTTTGTACCTTACTCTGACTTAGGGGCTCACTGCAGCGTACATATCTATCTTCCTCAAAGCTGCGATCGATAACGTTAGATTCAGTAAAGCGCAACGCTTTTGGCTGGATAAAAATGCGTCGGCTATTGTCGACGAGAATCGTGGGCCTTGTGCCCAGTATCCGACTGACATCGACAAAAATGTCGGACAAAGAGCAGCTGGATCGACTTATGGAGGAGGTGAATGACATTAAATTGAAGCTCAAAGTTCTCGAAGAGAGTAACGCTGCGAACAGGTTGGTGGGTCTTTACGCCTCTCGTAAAATGAAAAAGCTTGACATTAAGCGTATCCTCGGTATATTCAACGAGAAGGCATATCACGCACCCATATTTTGCCACAAAACTCTTCCAATTGTTTTGGCACACTTTATCACAGGGCTCGACACGCTTCCATCTGGCCTCAACGCGATGCAGTCGATTTCTCGTGTTCGTGAAACACTTCTCTGTTCATTTCAGAAGCTCATCAACTGCCAAATCCCTATCACCGACGATGAGGTGCAGCACTTTCGGAGAGTCCTGGAGGAGATCGAAGAGGAACACAGGGAGTGTAAGCTCCTGGAGACAATGGCATTTGGCATACTGGAGCTGAGAGAGCACGTTTCACGTCATCGAGAAGCTCTGCTGGATCTGAAGAACACGTCTGAGCAGTGGTCCTGTCTTCCCATAACAGAGGATCAGATTCTCTCCTACTCAGAGATTCAAGACATCCAGGCTCCACTGGACTCTGTGAACCGTTGCATGATCACCTACAATTTTATATCGCGCATGTTCCTCAATCACGACCCAGGGTCTTTGATGGGTAGCAAGCCCAGCCGAGTTGGCATGGTTGATCTTGAGATCAACCTTGAGCACGTGGTTCGCAACGCTGTTGACGAGGCGAAGGAAATTTGCACCGACCACTACGGTGACTGCCCAGACACCGAGTTTGAGCTCACCTCTGACTCCAAGGTTTTCCGATTTCCATATATGAGCACAACTATCCGGTACATCATACTCGAGCTGATGAAAAACGCTTTCCGTGCGACAGTAGAGTCACACATGAAACGCAACTCTCTTGGTATTGTGACTTGTGCTGATATGCCACCTGTCCGTGTGTTGATCAATCTGCATGAAGAGACCGAGCATGCATGTATCTGCATCTCAGATGAAGGCATGGGCATGACGGACGAGGCACTTGCCATGGCAATGGCGTACTCGTACACTTCAGTCAGCAAACCAGCGTTAGAACTGAGCAGATCGGGCGAGAGGTCTGTATCCACAGCAACATCGCCGTTGGCTGGTTACGGGTATGGACTTCCGATGTCCCGCGTGTACGCACAGTCGCTGGGCGGCGACCTCTTTTTACAGACTATGGAGGGCTACGGGACGCGTGCCTATTACTATATCAAAATAGCGGATGCGGAGCACTAGCGCGGGAAGCGAATTAATTAGTTGCATGGGGGAGTGCAGCAACTCAGCCTCGACGAAATTGCTTCCCATCCTTTATCTATTCTGCGATCCTACACCATTTGGAGCTATGAAGAGCATTTCTCTCTCTCACACACACACACACACACACACACACATACACATACATACAAAGATAACTCCTCCCCTCCCCTCCCCTCCCCTCCCCTCTACAATATATACTTTTTCTTCCATTTGGGCTACTGATTTCGCTTCCTTTTCGTTCACTCACTCTCTCACCCGGGTAAACTCCTTGTACGAGTGTATCTGAAGAAATACTTAACTTGCCTCTTTTTGTGCACCTTCGCGTTCCCCACCAATGAGGTGACGCCACGCCTCAACCTTGGACTATTTGGTTGGGAGAGGGAGGTCTAGCACACACATTCTCTGAGGGGCAAGGTGTGCAGCGCTTCACCACGACGCCGATGGCGAGCCCCCTTGGATTCCCTCGAAGCCAAGTGACTGCGACGTGGTGTGCATGTGTGTGTGTGTGTGTCTGTCGTATTGGGGTACCTGTGGCACCGCGTCGGGGCGACCTGCGGCCGTGAGCGCGCTTGCACCAGTTGTAAGGTGACGTGCCGGTGTAGCCAAATCGTATATACACCCAGCTCCCATGAACTACTGTTAGGGGTGTGTGGGTTATCCCCGGGGATGCATTGCATAGCTACCGGCGTTTGTGGGTGTTGCTGTGAGATGCGTGGGGCGGCGTTGCTGTGACGTGTGTCCACCGCAGCTTTGCGGTGTGTGACGCCTTTTGTGAAAGGGGCTGCGGATGATCAGGTGGGTGGTGGTGGTGATGATCCTAGGCGTTCGACGGATATCCGATATAACAGAACGCACACATGTCGAGAACAACATCAAAAAACAAGTTGCAGTTGCGTCTTTTTCACGCATCGAAAAAAGAAAAAAAGTTTGATTTTTTTTGTCAGCTTGTTTTTTTTTAAGTTTTGATATGGTTTTCTTTCAGCGCTTAGGGTTTATTGGACCCGCCTCTGCGGGATCTGAAAACTCCATATATATATGTATATTTATGTATATACATATTGCACTGTGACCAACTCCTGCACCTCTGCCCGTTCAGCTTCTCTCACACTTCAAGTGCTGCTTTTGCGTGATTTTTTTCGCATTTTTTCTCTTTCCTCTTTTCATTATTTTTATTTTTGTTGTTTTTATTCCACAATTATTTTTTTCCGCTTCCTTTTCTCCACCTCTCCTCCCCCCAGTTTATGTCGGTGTCGATGATCAGGTCGGAGGGTGCTGTCACAGGATGGTGCAAAACGAAGGTTATGCCACAAAGCACTGATCTGTGTCTTCATTACTAGAGGGGGGGGGAAGGTGGAAAAGAGACAGGAGGAGAAGGGGAGGGGAGAAGAAACAAATATGAAACGGCTATTCAACAGTTCACAGAGAACTGGCGCGCTGCTTGATCTCTCAAAGCAATGTACACGCGGAGCGCTGCAAACCATTCGCTGTACGACACCCGATGGTCGTGCTGTAGCGGCCCGCACCTTTCCGCATCCATGAAAGAATGGTGCTTTCCAACATTTTCTCAAATAAAAAATAATGGTGCGAGCAGGTATATATATATATATATATATATATGTGGATATACATTTTTTTTTCCGGTAGGCATTGAATGCCACTGATCGCAGTGGGTCCCACCATGGTTCTGAGCGCCTTCAGAATGTTTTATGTTCTTAATGCCTGGCTCATATGTTAAGCATTCGGCGTATGTCATCGTTCTTGTCCAATGCTACACGTGAAAACACTGTCTTTTCGTTTTTTCATTTATTCTTTTTTTGCCGGAGTGGGATGGGATGGGGGGGGGCAGTTATGACACACACATACCCGGCTAGACAACCAAGATAATCTCCGACACCATTGTGCACATTGCTTCTAGACTACCCTTTCCACCGTTGCTTTGATAAACTGCTTGCCAGTGTTATCACGTCCTCTTCTTCTTTGAGCACTCCACTCCTATGGCTCACTTAATTCATAACTACAGTCTTCGCCATGATGTCACACGCGAAGAATGAGTCTCGGGAGGTAGGGCTGTCAACGAGTGCCCAGGAGTGGGGTGTGCTCGCAGAGTACGAGCAGAGTGAGGTCGTGTACAAGCTGCTCAAGTGCATCTCAGACACCTGCTTGCGCCACGGACACCTTCGTGTCATGGAAAGGGAGGATTTCATGTGCTACGGTGTTCATTCGCACGGGTGCACCAGCGCTCGCCGGCTGTTGCTTTACGGACGTGTGCGCTACAGCCACAGAGAAGCTCTGCTGTCACTCGTGAGGCGGTTACGTTTGTACTCGGTGAGTGACCTTGAGACTCTCGTTACTCCAGCGTTGCAGGCAGGAGAGCTGGTGCCGCACCTGTTGCTGGATCCTCTTGCACCGTCCCTCCACGTCACCGCATACGTTCTTTGGCACCGCGTCTATTGCGCAATGAAATGCGGAATCTTTCATGTTCTCATTCTGCAGCAGCAAAAAATGAAGGGTCGTCTGCACGCGCTGGTGGGCGAGACGTCGGATACATTTTTCACAAACAAAAAAATCCAACACAAGGGATCGGGTGCCTTGGGTAACTCTGCCGCATCGTTTGTCAAGTCCAACACTTCCGGGAAAACAGACACGCTGCGCTTCTACACACAAGAGTTCAGCCACCTCTTCAGTGATGACACCCATGAGGCGTCAGAGGGAGGCGATACGAACAGTTTTCATGGGTCGTCGGCGTTGAGCGATTTTATGACGGCCATAAAAGAGTCACGGGTTTCGCTGGCTTCCATTGCTGCCACTGTCCCGTCTGTTTTTGTGGTGTGGTCGTACAGATACCCCCGTTGCCTGGAGTGGTTGGAGGAGCATTTATTCAACGACAAACACCTTCAGGAAATGCTCGGCAATACTGGACTTACAGCGCGGTTTGCGGTCTTAATGGACAAGGATCCGTGGCTGTCGTTTGTGTCTGAGCACAGCGAGGTCTTACCGCGTCCTTTGAAAAAAGAAGCCTTTCGCATTAATCTGCTCAAATCCCTTTCAAAGCGCGCGCAGATTGTTCTGCTGAACGTGGACGAGGAGGCCGCCGAGGCTCGCGCAACGTTCGAGCGCCTGGAAAAAAAGCTCGGCGGCTGGAAAAGCCCAGAAATCGACATGCTTTCCCTGTGGTGCGGCTCTGAGGGCCTTCAGTCAGAGTTTGCCACTCTCTTTCACGTTGAGTCACTCCCCTTCATCGTCGACACTCGCCCAGGGGGGTGCGATAGATCAGTGAAGGGTGTGGGTCAACGGAAGAGGCGCACCCTGAGTGACCTGCGGCCGGTGATAGTGCGCTCCACCCGTGAAACCATAGCACTGGGCAAGGACATATACGGGATCGCCAACACACCCAAGTCGCATCGCATGGTAGGCCGGGTTACTGTACCAGCGGGAATATTCTCTAGAGGTGAATGGTGGCACAACATCGCTGCCCCGGAACGCGCCCAAATCGTCGACCGACTCAGCAAATATTTTATGCAGCACCGCCTTCCGTTGTGCTTTACGGCTACTGTCGAACGAGAGTTCGTGATAAGGAACCCCTACACCAATGAGCCATGGAGGGCACTGGATTGCGTCACGAGCTCGAGTCTCAAGGTTGAGGGCGAGTGCGTAAGCGCACAGGACCTGATACCGGTTGCTACGGAGCTCCGTCGCATCCACCGGCTCGAGGGCTTTGAGTTCAACGTCAAAATAATAGAGCCCTCGGCCCCACTGGTATTGTCTTTGGAGAAGACTACTGTGCTGTCTCGACTTCAAGCAATGACGCATATGGTTACGTGTGCAAACTGCCAGGTGAGTGTGAACGTCGATAGAAAGGCACATGTAAGGTGCTTACATTGCTCCCCGAAGGATAGGAGTAGCATTTTGTGTGAGACTTGTGCCTTCACAGCTCTGTGCCACGCGTCTCATCACATTCTTCTTCGGATACCCGCCGGCACCTGGGCTCCGTCGCTGCAGTTGATGTGGGGTCCCTCCAACGTCGTTCCATTTTCCTTGTTTCTGGGAAAGCTTGTATCCAACCGCACGGGAGTTCACTGCGGTGTGTACTGCGATAATTGCACCACCATGATCACTGGCACCAGGTGGAAGTGTGCGCAGTGTTATCAATATGATCTGTGTGACTCATGCGCCAGTGCCTCCGGCAAGTTGTCTTCATCGACAAATACCCGATCAAATACATCGACTAACGCAGACACATTTCCGACAACGATATCCTCATCGGCGTCAAAGTCGCAGCGCGCGGTGGAGATTACATCCCTTGGCTACCACGATCCCACCCATCCGATGCTGTTCATCCCCTACACACAGGGGGCTGACCCGAACGGGATTTTGAGGCCAACATGTAGTGGAGACTTGGCTGAGTGGTTGAGTACCCTCTGATGCAGCTACTTACACCCACCGTAGTACACTTTAACCGCCTTTGTCGTATTCACATCAGGTCCTTGATTTGTATCCTCGAATACTGATTCCATGGAGTATGTTAGACCTTTTCTTTCGCCTTATTTTTTTAAATATTTGGGCAGATGTTCACCCCCGCGGCAGAATTTATCGAGAATACGTGCCGTGTCGATGTTTACTATCTCGGTGTCTTTTTTTTTTTCTTCGCATCATATCAACGGGAAATTCCTAAAGCCCCCCTCCCCTCCCCCTCATGTCCTTTTGCGATATGTGCGTTAAGTCGGGATATATAACGTCTCCTCGATCGCTTCTCTTCCATCTTCCAGTCCCCCCTCCCCGCCTCTTCTCACCTCGCGGCAGGAGTCATCTAGCACAGCGCGGTCCACCCCTGTTTTCTTCTTGATCAAATTAAATAGTCCCCTCCCTCTCTCCCTTACCATCTTCATCGTTCTCTCACCATCTCCCCCCCCCTTACACGTAACCTCCCGACACTACACTTGGGAAGAGGCAACCTTTGGTGCGAGATCGTCCAGGGTGGATATACGTTGCAGCTATTATCCCTTCCCCACCTCCCCCCATATATATTTATATACATACATCAAAGAAAAAAAAATCTTACAGCATCATTTCTGGGTTTAGCCATGGGGTGCAAGGCCAGCTTATTGAAGTCCCAGAAGGACCCTGCGAAGAAGAAGGGCCATGGCTTCGACGTGACTAGCCAACGGTCCCACTCTAGAGGGCGTGCAGGGAATCTATCTCCGGATTTTGATGTCTCCAGATGGCATAAAGATGATAAGGATAGGTCACCCGGGGCTAGTAAAGGCCACAGTGCCACTGAGGCCGAGGTGGACGCGGGTGCGATGTGCTTGGCAGAGCTGTGCATGATACTAGATAATATGACAGATGTGTCCTCTTTGGAGACATCGCTGAGTGCACCGAAGTTGTTTCGCGTGACACCAGCTGAACGCGCTGAGGAGGAGCCGGGGACAGTGGCGTGGTGGCGGCAGGAGCTGCGACGCGGACGCGTTACGAAGGATGGCTACCGTCGAATACAACTGGAAGACATTCATGCTCGGCTTGCTACCCAGCGCGAGGAGGACCCGAGCAGAGTTGAGTTGGATTTAAGCAACAGCTTCATGGAGCGTACGGCGCCGTATGTTCTGGGTCGTTTGTTTGTCTCTCGCGAGTTCAAAGAATTGCGGTGGATTACCTCGCTTCGATTAGATGGCAATTACTTCACGGACGATGGTTTCGGGACGATGCTTGTCACCATGTCGGCCGCGAACGAAGAACAGACGATCATGCCATCGCTGCGACAGCTCTACTTCAACAATATGAACCTCGATCGCAACTCCGTCGCGGGACTGTTCGCGTACCTCTTTCCAGTAGACCGGAAGGCCACGCGCAGTATTCCGATGGAAGATGCGTTCCGCATCGCTGGGAGTCGTTTGGCAAAGCCGTCAGAGGCATACCTTCCAGCCAAGGAGTCTAGCCCCACAGTTC
This sequence comes from Endotrypanum monterogeii, assembly GCA_000333855.2. Lineage (NCBI taxonomy): Eukaryota > Euglenozoa > Kinetoplastea > Trypanosomatida > Trypanosomatidae > Endotrypanum > Endotrypanum monterogeii. The sequence continues at coordinate 110,668 of CM007340.1, forward strand.
CCCTATTTCCCTCCTTGACCGTGCTCAGCCTCAGCGATAACCCAGGGGTTGGCACGGCTGGGCTCATACAAATTCTCCGAAACTTTTTGGCGGTTCACTATGAGCCATGCCCCATCTCCGTAATCGATCTTTCCCGATGTGGCATGGACGCGGCGGCTTCGCGGTACTTGCAGGAATATTTGGAGCAGTTTTCCACGGCAATGGAAAGAGGTTTTTACCCAGTGGTGCCGCAGCGCTTTGTGTTGATGGGTAACTCACACGGCATCGAGGGCATCCATCAGGTCAACACGCGAGGCAACACTTCTGTCGAGATTGTGCTTTGACCGGCGTAGTCACATCTTTGTGGCTTCTTTGGCGACAGTGAGCGCTTCCACTCTTGCCATTGGTGCTGATAGGCTGTAACATTTTTTTTGACCGGTGGCTTCATTAAATCGAGAATTCTTGTTTTTTATCCTTCGTGTGTGGGCGCGTGCTCGGGTGGAGCGTCAACCGGTGTCTTGTTAGGCGACGGCGTATGCTTTGATTTGTATGCCTTTCCCCCTCATTGTTGTCTTGTAGCTGCTAGTGGTTAGAAGAGTAGTATTCATATTTATATATCTACACCTTGGCATAGTTGTGTATGCGTGTATGTGTGGGTGGGCAGATGAGTGGGTGGGGGATGGGGACAGTAGTCACGGAGGTGCTGCCGAGGGAGAAGAGGAAGGGGACGCAGTCGGCGGACGGTTATTGTCATGTTTACGCACTGCCCTTTTTTTCCCGCCCTAGGCATCATTTTTCTTATCGGTTACGAGTCGTGTGAGAGGCCTACTGCCCCTCTGATATACAATAATTATGCCCGTATATACCACGTATCATACGCCTTCAGCGCCTGTCTTCTCTCCATCGTTTTATCTGTTTTGTTTTTATATTACGATAAAAGGGAGATGTGGCGCTCCCACTCTCCCACTCTCCCCCTCAACGTACACACACACACACACACACACATATATGTCCCTCTCTTTCTTTATCGATATATATTATTATTCTCCCTCTCTGCTGAAGAAGGTGGTCTCATGGAGAGAATAAAAAAGGGAAACTAACGAATCCCTTTAATTTCTCACCTCCTCTTTCTCAAGTTGTGTTTTTTTTTTCTGTGGTTTTTGTGACTCGCGCTTTTGACCGCCTCACTCCTCGCGCAACAGCCTTTTTTTTTGTTCCATCTACCTCCCCCCCTTTTTTTTTATGTATCGCACATTAAAAAGAAAAATGTGCGCATTAGCTGATTCCCTCTCTCTACAGTAAATTCCTTTTCTTTTTTGGTAACTATTTTTCTCTCCGCGCCATTCAGCTCATCTCCTTTTTTTTTTTTGCTCTCTGTGTGTGTGTGTGTGTGTGTGTGTGTGTGTGTGGGATGCTGTTTTGACTTGTGTGACTGTGCGTATTCATGTGTGGGGTTTAGTGGGACGGGACCACCTCTTCCTAGTGACCGGTTTCTTTTCTCCCCTCTCTTCCCTTCCCTTTCCTTCTCCTCTTTTTTTTTTTGCCACACTTGAGTAGTAGCTGCGCGGGGTGGTTGGGATAGGTGTCATGTAGTGTGACGTGTGTCTGAAATAGGGGGGTGGGGGTGGCATCCAATGAAATTATTATTATTATTTTTTGTTTAAATTCATCTTCGGTTTCTTTCGCCCAATGTTTTTTTTTTTTCTTCTTTGCACCCTTTGGTCTCCTCCCCCCAGCTATTGGCGTGTCTTTTTTCCTTCTTTCGGGTTGAATGTGAGCAGGGGGAGGGGTGGTAGTGGGCGGTAGACTCCACGGCGAATCTCCTAGTTCTCACGCGTCCGTGTGACCCGTTATGAAGTACATGGTATGTTAGGTCTATCTTGTTTTCTTTTCTGCGCCCAATTTCTCCTGCGCACTTCATCTTTTCCGTCTATGATGCTTCGAGCCACTTGTCCCCTGCTATTCCACATGTCTGACAATTTTGTCTCTCTTTTCTTTTATACTCGCCCATTTTGTTGTCACTAGTCTAGCTTTCTTCCGAATTGAGTGTTTGCTCATGTCTTTTTTCTCTCTCTCCTTCCCCTCCTCCCCTCGCCCTTTCCCTTCTCTCTCACCACACACGCTTGTAGTGGAGTGGCATCCGCGTCTATACATTTAGAACCCTGAGAAGTGATATATATTGCTATTTTGTGTACATGTACTTATTTCCCACAATTTGCTTACTCTCATATATATACATACATACATATACATATATATATACATATATATACATATATATATATATATATATATATAGATATACATATATATACATATATATGAACACTAGACGATTACACGCTTTATGAAGCTCCATTATCTGTCTTATAGCGATGTTGCGTTCTCTTCCGCTTTCCGTCTTCGCGCACTGCTGGTGCCACTGATTGTATCTCTATGTACTGTATGTTTTTTTAATTTATAGTTATTATCGTGTGCTTGTGTACGTGTGTGTGTCCGTCGTCGCGTGTGGAAAAAAGGAATAGAGATGTTTCGGTACGATGAAGAGAGGTAATATCTTATGGCTATGAGGAAAAAAAAAGAGAAATCTACCCTAGCAACACGCTTCCACAACACACCACAAGATCAAACACCAGTAGACAACGACGACAGGCTTACATTTGTGTGCAACTGAGACTAGCGTGTGCTGATGCACGCTTAAGGTCTATCTCTGCAAGTTAGTCCTAAATATATATATATATATATATAAATAAAAAAAGAATCTCATCCTTGACTAGGAAAATTTGGCCATATAGAAGAGGAGGAGGGGGGGGAGAGGTGAGGTGAGGTCAGGACACGAGTGCGCACATAAAAAGTTATGTTTCTTTCTGTTTTCCCTCTTCCTTCCTTTCATTCCTTTTTTTTTTTTCCTGTCAGTGGGCGAGAGACACATGTCTTCTTTTGACGCCCTGTGCAATTCTAGCTCTCGCTCTCCGTCGCACTACTCTTTTCACGCTCCTCCTTCCTTTTTTTTTCCCGGCACCTGCTCACCCGATAGTACTTGCCCATATATCGACGCGTACGGCCCGGCGGTGTTTTGATATATACATATACATATATATATATATATATATATTCCGCACTCCGCTTGCCTCTGCCACGTCAGCTGCTTTGACAGCGATATCTTTTTCTGATCGTCTGATTATTCCTTCCTTGTTGAACTCGCTATCTTACAGTACAGAGTGCAAAGGCAAACAAACACACACGCACACACACACACACTTTTTTCCCTTAGCCTGAGATTCGAGTGTGTTGTTGAGTGAAGGAAAAATAATGTTGCGCCGCTCACATGTGATACGTGGCGGCTTCTCGCAGGAGGCCTTTCACCGAATGACGAAGTACATCACCTCTCGTAACCCAAATGAGAAGTATTTGCGCACGGGTCACATCGTCCTGGAGACGATGAAGCGCTACCACTCGTACATCCTTGTAGTCGCTCTTATCAGCACCTTTACGATCTACGACCACCGCACGCACCCAGAGCGGATGCCGGGTGCCACGCATGACGGTCGCTCCTTGGTGCTGTAATAATACAGGGTGGTGCTGAGGTGCGTCGTCCCCCGGTTCTTTGTCGATTCGATTCCCTTTCTTGTTTTTGCGGCGCAATCGGGCCAAGCAGTATTTCGCAGCTGTTCGCATGTGTCTGCGTGTGTCTGTCTGTGCATGTATGTAAGTGCATGCTTGCATGTGTTTGTGTTTGTATGTCTGAGAGGGCTCGCACTGAAGGTTTTCGATCATTTTTTCCGTACTTTGCTTTTTCTGGGTTGACGCAACTGTTTTGAAGAGTTGCAAAAAAAAAATAAACAGATATGAAAAGTTTGAACAGTCATCATGGTACGCGGATGTTTTTCTGTTTCGGATTTACTTTTCTGAATAGGGTGTGCAGTAGGAGGAGGAAGTGTCTGGCAGAAGTGTTTTTTTTTTCTCGGGGGTAGGGGTCATCTTTGGCGCTTTCCGCCATGTATGTCTGTGTGCGTGTGGGTTTGCGGTCGCACCCGCTCCGACTCCAAATCACTTCCTCTATCGCGCCAGTGCACCAGAGCAATAACATATTTGTGGTATGAAAATTTATGTGATGTGCGTATTTTCGGAGGGCGTTTTTATTTTCTTCTTCTCCCCCCATCTCCCTTTCTTGTCCTTGCCCTCTTTCTGCACGGTTTTCTCTAAGCAGCCTGTTTCACGCCTTCGCTTTCTCCGCTCACCCACCCTGACACAGAAGCAGCAGACAATTCATAAGCGACTAGAACACACGTCTTCTACGAGGGGATTCTATTGGTGTTATCATGCAACGCCATCACAAGCCTGGCCCACAGTCGCGTGGTGCACTGTCGCAGGGCCCGAGGCATGTGCCGAAGACCCAAACCAAATCACGAGGAAAACCATCCCCGCGTGTGGGGAAAGGTGCCGTGACTTCCGAGTCGGGTAGCGACGGACTGACGGCGGCCCAGCAGATGGAGGCCCAAGCTGCACGCAGCGCTGTTGCAGGGGCGATGGGAAAAAGTTTTCCACAAGTCGCAAAAAAATTTGTGGAGTCGATCTCACTTGATGTAGATGTGGAGACGACAAGACAGCTGCTCTTAAGTAAAAAAGGTTTTGTTGCCCTGCCGTCCTCAATGGGTGTCTTGTGCCGTCAGCTGCGGAAGCTAGACTTGTCAGGCAACGATCTCACAGATCTCAGCCCAATGGCGACACTGCAGCAGCTCTCTAATTTAAATCTCGCGCACAACGACCGACTTGCCTCGCTGAAGGGCTTATCGGGGACGTGTTTATCTGTTTTGAATATTTCCTTCTGCGCCGTGGAGTCGCTGGAGGGACTTGAGCACACTGCCCTCACCCTGCGTACCTTTATTGCCAACGATAACCGTTTGCATTTCCACTCTCCCATATTCGGCGCCGTCGCCACGCCGGTGGGTGAGAAGGCCGTCGAGTGGATGGCCGCGCGTGAGCACCTACCCGAGGCCATGCGGGGAGGCCTCGACACCAGCGAGGCTGTTCTGCAAGCGGTGGCGCAGAAAAACTACATCATTTTTTCTACTTTCCAGCAATGCGAAACCGTTGTACTGTCTCGGAACACGCGTCTGTGTCATTTTTACCCGACGTGGTGCGCGGGGGAGGCAGCGGCAGCGTTGGGCGCAGCTCCAGGTCGCGGGAGTGCAGTGGCGGGTGACGAAGGCGGTGATGAAACACCCGACGACGTCTCCAACACGTCTGCTGACGGTGACGACGAATCCCCACGAGGTGAGCCGAGGCGCCGTTGTCCCACTGCTCAGCGACACCGTGCTGGCGAGGGAGCTTCATCGTCGATGTCCCAGTCGGGTTCCGCGGGTGCTAGGGAGCTAGCGGAAGACTCACCCGAGATGGTGGCCTACCAGCAGCGGCGGTCAGCTCTTGCTCTTGCGCACCCGCTGTCTGTCTTCGAACAGCTCCCACGTCTGAAAAAACTTTCCTTGAGCGGCTGTGAACTGCACTCGTTACCCGTGCGGTGGTTCCTGCCCAAAGTGACCGAGTTGCGGCTTGCACAGAACCATCTCACGTCTCTACAACCGGATGGAGTTATTTTGCGCTCCTTGCATATCCTTGACATAAGCAACAACCTCTTCACTTCTGTGGAGACTGTGCGGCGGTGTCGCTACCTGGAGCAGCTGAACGTGCGTGGCAACCCTCTCATCGAGCAAGGTGTCCTGCAGGACAGAGCACGTGGGCTCACGAAGCCGGAGCTTGACCCCGAGGAGACGGCGGTGACTCCTACCTCCGGCACTGGTCCACTGCCAATCACGGTGCAGCAGCGCGTCTTGCGTTTGTTTCCCAGTATAAATCTGCTGGACGGACAGCCATTGATGCCAGTAGAGCAGGTGCATGCCGCATACATGCAGAGGAATGCGCGATCGGTCGTTGAGGGGATGAAGACACCTGGAAAGGACGATGGCGACGACACAGTCATCGTCAATGCTTTGCATGGGATGTCTGAGAAGGCCTGTGGTGCACACACTGCTTTGGGTGAAGAAGAGCAAGGTGTGACCTCTGGTGAAGCATCGCGCACGGCCGCGACAGCGTGCAGCGAGGCACCACCCCCTGCCTTTAAAGCACGCCGTATAGACCCTACTGTAATTGCTGCCGAGGCGGATGAGAGGGACGTCGTCGTCGAAGCTCCCACATCTGTTGTCAAAGCTCAACATGCATCGATCGTGCGGCGGGAGCGTGTGCTGCTGCACCGTAGGCCCACAGCGGCTTCAGAGAATGACAGGAGCATGGCGGAGCCAAAGCGGAAGTACAGCAAGACTATGACCTCATCCCCCGCTGTTGTTTACGGTCAGTTAGCCGTCACTAAGCTGCTCGAGAAGAGTCGTACCAGCGCGTGGTAGAAGTGTACGTGTGTAGCCGTGTGTATGTGTGTGTGTGTGTGTCTCACGCCCAGCGTTATTTGTGTGATGACGATTGGGTCTGCTCCAAATCATGGATTTATGGTATGCCCATGCACACACACACACACACACACGCTGGCGCTTCTGCACGGTCGTCGGCAGTTCTGAGTCCTGAGTCCTGAATCCTGAATCCTCATCCGGCCCCCGCCACCCCTAATCCCTCCTTTCCTTGCTGGTGTGTCTAAGAATTGATTTTGAACGTATAAACGCCTCACGTAAGCGGTGGAACTTCAGAAAATATAGACTTCAGGTTTGTGACCGCACCCCAGCAGCTAGGGTATCTGCTCCCTCTTTTCCCAGCGACTTGTTCTCGTCGGTGTTCCAAAGCATGTCATGTGATGACCTGAATGTGTATGGATATTGAGTGACACGCATCAATACGAGTTTCTCTTCTCCCCCCATCTTTCTCTTTCCGTAAGGAAGGCACGAACGCTTCCTGGAGATATCATAAAACTCTTCTGCTCCCTCATTTTTTTCAGTTTTCACTGCGGGCTCGGGGTCCTGGCCACTGTTGACAAGGTTTTTCTGTATCAGTCAGTTGGCGGGCTCGTGGAGCGAGGTGGGTGCGGGTGTACGGATGTAGATGCATACGCGGTGAGACAAGGGGCGCTGCACTTGTCTTCTCTACTTACCTGCGGGGAGTAAAAAAAAAAACCATCGTATAATCCGGAGCGCTCTCGCCCCCCCCCCCCCCCTCCTCCTCC
>CM007340.1:117821-133406 GCA_000333855.2 Endotrypanum monterogeii
TCCCCTCCCTCCCCTCCCTCCCCTCCCGTTTGCGTCTCAGTTGGGGATACCAGTGCTCAGTGTCGGCCTATATTTCATAGGTAAGGCGGTGGGACTGCCTGTGCAGTGCAGCAGTGGCAACGCGGGCCCAGTTAGTTTTTTTTTTTTTTTTTTGTCATTTCTTTTGTAAATCTTTCCATCTGAGTGGTACGACATCGCCCTCTCTGACCTCTGTTTGCTGACACCGGTTCTGATGTTTGAAGAGGCGCTGCGAAGGGCGCCACGGGAAGAGCTCGTGGAGCACATTCAACTCCAGCGCGAGTTGATCCAGCGTCTCCACCGGCGCGTCCTCGAGCTGGAGAGCTCCCTGGAGAGAGTGTACGTGTCTTCGGGCGTTGGGGGTGGTACGGCCGGGGCCTCCGACTTCCCAGTGGCTCGGTCTGAACAGCAGCACACTTATCATTCCAGCGACGCTCATTACGAACCCTTGACCCCAGTCGACTCTCAGGAGATAGATGGTGTGTCTCGTGGCGTGCTGACAGCAGCGGCGAGTACGCGCTTCGCCACTTCGCATGACGTAGAGTCGGCCGATTGCAACCAATCCCGGGGCGTGACTGACGGCGGAGCTATTTCGGCACCGATGCCGCGCCGGCAACCCCCGCATCCCCATACAGAGAACAAGGCTTCAGCGTCTGTGGCGCTGATGTCCTCGTATCGGCGATCAACAGACGCAGGTGCTGAGATAGTGACGTCTACTCCTATGTTTGGTGCATCACCCGAACCTGCATCGCCCATGGCGGTGCCATCATCATCTGCTGCACTCACCACATCATCAGTGGACCACCCGACGGTGTTGGAAGGAATTAGAGAGATCAACTACGTGCTCGCTGCTCACCGAGCTGGACGACCAGCTCTCCCACTTGCAGTGGTGGAGGAGCTGGAGGGAATTCGTACAGGGTTGCTGCAGGGCATCACGCACATCTACATGGTAGATGATAGAGACGACGTGACAGCGCTGGAGACCGTGACGGCACGTCAAGCCCACATTGCCCTCTCAAAGGCTGATACAATGACTTCTCAACGCAGGACGGCTGCTCCTATGCGTGAGGGCGGTGCTGATGACGTCAGCGACCTGTTCCGCGTGTGTCCTCGATGGATTTAGATGTCATTGGGACCACGCGGGCGGGAGGGGGAGGGAACTCATGTATTCGGAGGAGCACTGGTGGCCACGGTTGCAGTCACATCCGCTCGAGGAGTTGGACAGTCCACCTGACGTGGATGGGTTTGGGTGGAGACTTCTTTTGTATTTTTATTCATTCCGTATGCGTTCCTCATGCATTTCCCCTTTGTCCTTCCCCTCCCTCCTTGATACCCCGCCTACAGGTGCACATGCCGATACTACCTCGCGTGCTTTCGGCTCTTCTTATGATCTGAGCGAACGGACGCTGACGTATTCAAAGAAACCTGCATTCTGTTCTCCTGTCTGGTGTGTGTGCCTGTGGTAGCAACACACCGCCACATCGTCGTCGTTAATCTATCTTCCTCCAACTCCATCTTTTCCCATCGCGTTAAGTCGCCAAGTGCACACCCTGAGCGGTGCGCTCTCATCAAATTAAGAGGGGGGGGGATCGGAGAACAAGTCTCATCGAAATACACACACACACACAAGTACACACACACAGACCATTTCTGCCCCTCTTCCCCCTGTCCTTTTCTCTGTCGATTCTCCTCGTCCGGTGCTCTCTCATTATAGAGAATGCAGTTTGTATTTCTCCTGAAGGGTCGGGATGCGACGATGCCTCAGACGCTCGCCAGCAACCGACTCTTCGTTGTGGCATCTCGGGAGACGACTCATCGTTCTCGCCGCGCGAGGGACCGAGACAAAAAATATAGCGCTGCCGTCCCTGCAACCGGCGCGCCACTGCAGATTTCAGGCTCTCGGCTGAGAGACCTCTGCTGGGAGGCGTCTCCCCTCTCCTCCACGTTCTCGCTGGAGAAGGATGATCTCACGTTCAACTGTGTAATGGCGCAGACACCATATGCTGGTCGCACCGCCGACGTGAGCCTCGAGTCGATGCCGCTGTGCGTGATCGCTGCGGATTCTCTCGACCACATATTTTTCAACGTCAACGAAGATCTCTTGCAAGAAGGCCGTCTAGTTGTTTTTACATACGCAGAGAATCTCCTGCACGTCGGTATCGATGCCAATGCGTGGGGGGAGCGTCGCCTGGCGGTTGTCCGGACCAGCGGGGGTGTCGCGGACGGTGCTGTTCGCTGTGGATTCGGGACTAGCGGCAATTGTACCTACCCGGCGGCTGAGGTGTCCACCAGTGGGGCGGCTCCTCCTCCTCTTGGCGCTGAAGGGGATAACAGTGCAGTGCTCACCAAGCGAGCGCGCCGTGATGAGATTTTGTGGGGGGAAGAGGATCCTGCTCGGTCGGCTCGCCGCGTTGAATCGCCGCACAGGCCGCACTCTCCTCTGAAGAAGGAGCATGCGTTGGCTGTCGTCCCGTCTCTGGTGAGCAGCGAGGACATCAAGGAGCTGAATGAATTAATCGACGATGGAAAGCTCTCGAGCCTCGACGCGAGTCTGGCAAACTTTTTCTGTTGTCAGTGTTATCACTTGCCGCTTTTGACGCTGACCATGTCCTGCTGCGGGGCGGTGCTCTGTCAGATGTGCGCACCGACGCCCCCGACCGTGGAAGCTGTTTCGGTTGCCGATCGTGTGTGCCCCGTTTGCGGCGAGGAGCCACTTGACCCCCCGTTAAGTCATCAGGCCCGCGACGCACAAGTATCCACATTGGTCAAGGAGCTCAAGGTGATGTATTTTCCTCAGCTCCGTGCAATTCGAGAATCCCGGCAGGTGCAAGCAATATCATCGTCACCATCACAACAGCCTTTTCTCGAGCCCAACGCTTCAGTTCTTGGAACGCCGCGTTGAGAGTGCGCGCGCGCGCGCGTGTGTGTGTGTGTGTGTGTGTGTCTGCCGTATTGGGGTACCTGTGGCACCGCGTCGGGGCGACCTGCGGCCGTGAGCGCGCTTGCACCAGTTGTAAGGTGACGTGCCGGTGTAGCCAAATCGTATATACACCCAGCTCCCATGAACTACTGTTAGGGGTGTGTGGGTTATCCCCGGGGATGCATTGCATAGCTACCGGCGTTTGTGGGTGTTGCTGTGAGATGCGTGGGGCGGCGTTGCTGTGACGTGTGTCCACCGCAGCTTTGCGGTGTGTGACGCCTTTTGTGAAAGGGGCTGCGGATGATCAGGTGGGTGGTGGTGGTAGTAGTGATAATTTAGTTTGGGGCACGACTGACTGAATTCTGTTCACCCCTTCTTTCTTCCTCGCACAGATACACAAATGCAAAAAAAAAAATGGGAGACGTTCGCCTGTTCACCTGACCACTTTCTGTACCTTTCTACTCGTCCTTTTTTTTTCTTTTTCAGGACCCTCTCCACCACCCTTCCTCCGCTTCGTGCACTTGCATTGCTGAGGCTGACCGAAGATCGCTTGTTTTGTTTCTGTCAACACCCTCTTCATGTTGCCCACAGCTGCTGTGAGCACCGCACACGCTGAGGGAGTGTGAAGGGAGATGCGTTACGCTTTTGCATCTTTTTTTGTATCAGAGAGAGCGTGTTTCTCTTGAAGTGGGACTGCTTCCCATGGCGGAACATGTCGGACTCTCTGACTTCTCAGGCAGCACACGCGCGCTTCCTCCAACTTGGCGGAGTGTTGCGGATGTCAAGAAGCATGTCTTTGGTGCAGGTTATGTAGTGACGGAGGATGTCGGCACCTCCTCCGGTGTCGCTGCGCTCCCTATGCTCTTTTTAGATTGTGCCACAATTGTTCTCTATGGCTTTTTTGCTGATCGAGTCGACCACAAACGCACTCGGGGTACGACTCCTGATCATACCGCAGGTTCCAGTGGAAATGACGATTGTAGGCGAGGTCAGCGCAGAAGATGCTCCACGATGCAGTCCAACTGTTGTAGCGCAACTTTACGGCGGGTGGTATGGGACGTGCTGCACGATGCGGCCGAATGTATTGGCTCTACTGGTGCTTTTGGCAATGGTGACTGTGTTGTTGTGGTGCACCTCACGTCCAAAGGGGAAGAGTCCGACTGCTCATCTCCACTCAGGTCAACTAGCCGCAGACCCTTTTGGGCTGTGGACGGTGTGTGTGTAGCTGAGGACATTCGACAAGCATATAGAGCCTCGTCAACGAGTGAAGGCTCTTCACCCGATCAGCCAAGGCTGTCGAGCAGCGACGATGCGGGAGCTGGCGATATCACAGTGGGTCCCCACGCTTCCTCTATGCCCCTCTTGGCGGTGAAGAAAAAAAATTGGACTCAACCGATTCATATTGGCGATAGCTGGTGCACCGGAGCTCCTTTATGTGGTGTGCGCCTTCTATGGGTATCGACATCTTCACGCGGGCGTGGAGTGGCGTATGCGATGGTCGAGCAGGCCCGCCGCGCTGTGTGCTACGGTTTCGAGGTGCCGGCAGAGAATGTTGCTTTCAGTGAGCCCACTGCAATGGGCAGCTCATTCGCTCGCCGATACCAAAAACGCGAGGATTTCCTTGTGTATCGATATTGAAGGCGCAGGCTGCTTGGCTAGTCTTTGTGTCTGTCGCACCGATGTGGCGTTGAGAAACCATCAGCGATGTGTCTACATCCACTACAATGGAAAGCAGCAGCAGCAGCGGCAGCAGTCAATCCGATCAGTTGTTCACTCTTGTTTGAATGCTGACCAGTTAGGGCAGCTTCCTCTGCCCCCCCCCCCCCTCCGCTATGTACACCACCGCGTCGTTTCTAGTCGCTTCCCACGCCGACGACGCAGCTGGGCAGCAAATTTCTGACAGGGCAGGTATTAGGTGTCCGTACTTCAGGTAAAAGATGTCAGAGTGCGGGCAAGATTGTTTTTGGGCTTTGGTCATCTCGTGTACTAGGGGTGTAGTTTTTGTTTTAAGTGATGTGGTCCTACACGCTTCCTCAAGTGCAGAGCCTCACGCTCGCATTCGGTGACATATGTAATGAGGTCTGGCTTTGCCTAAATGCCGACAGAGGCTCGCTCGCTCATCTCAGGGGATTCTCGACCGGAACTTGGTATGCTTCATTGTTTTTCGGCTCAACGATACCGTCATCTGCCTCCTCGGGGGAGAGGGAGGGGCTTATGAAGACTTCCCTCCAAGGCCAAATGGATGCAAAGAGCGACGACTCGCTGCTGTATTTCCCTCTTCCCTCCCAAGCGAAGAGGGCCTCCCAGGGGCTGGACTTGACCCCCACCCTCACCTTCCCCTCCCCCGCGCCGGGGCAGCACCCGTCACCTTCTTTTAATAATAATAGTAATGGCTTTAATCATTTCCTCGCTTCCTCATCCGCTAGCCGAATTTGTCTGCATCAGTGTCGTTGTTGTTCAAAAAGTAAAAAAAAACAAAGCACGCACGCGTCTTCTCTCCTACCTCAGCGTCTCTCTACACCACGTCCTCCCTATATATATATATATATGGATATAATACTATATATATATATTATCACTGTAGTGGTTATTGTTAGTTTCTAATTAATTGAAGATTTGCACATACACACACACACGCACGCACATATATATAACATTTACCCATTTTTATAAAGTATATATATATATATATTGATGCATGCATACCTCCTTATAGGTAGCTAAGTCAACCATGTCGGTAACACCCATGTCTGAGAGCGGTGACCCGCGGCGGTGGGTTGTGCTGACTCTGTTCTGCCTTTACAGCGCATCGAATGCGATCCAGTGGATCACCTACTCATCGATTGCAACAGCAACCCGCACATTTTTCGGCCTCACTACGAATCAGCTGAACATGCTTTCTTCCGTCTACATGATCGTCTTTGTCGCTGGTGCTTACTTGACATGCACTGCATTCGAGCGCTTCGGGGTGCGGCGCAGTGTTCTTGTCGGATGCGTTCTGAACGCTTTGGGATCAATACTGAAGGTCGCACCCGGGCTTCAGAGGCCGGGCTACGCAGTCCTGATTGTATCACAGACCCTCAACTCGATCGCCCAGCTCTTCGTTCTATCGACGCCGCCGCTGATTGCGGCGCAGTACTTCTCAGTTCGCCAGCGCACCTTCGCGACAACTATTGCCGCGACGGCGAACAGCCTGGGCAACGCCATTGCTCTTCTGGTACCACCCCAAATCGTGAAGTCCAACACGGGTACCACCAACGAGTTCATGCTCCTCTTCTGCCTCGAGATGGGTTTGAGTCTTCTGGTTACTGTCGGTGTCATTTTTTTCCTGCATCCTCCGAGCTTCAAGGCCCCGAGCCAGCAACTGCTCCAAGAGCTTGGCTCTGTTCAAAGTAGTGTACTGGGCAATCAGCCAAGGAGTTCGCGTACCCAGCAGACGCGTCTGCGGCGTGGTGAGCGCGAGGAGGAGTCGGAGGAGTCAGATGACGAGTTGTGCAATGGGGGTGACAGTAACGGACATGCGAGCAGCGGTGACAGCGATGCATACGAGCAGGGTGATAAACAGATCTACGTCGAGCGACAGAGCAACGCTCCTACTGGACATCGACGCACGATACCGACGGAGCCCAAGGCATCAAGGGCAGCTGCGCGCACTGATGCATGTGCCAGCAAAATCGGCACAAGTCGCTCTCCCACTGCATTCACAGGTTTAAAGTCTGCTGTTAAGCCGGCCGGTGAGGAACTCATGTTGCCAAAGGACAGCGAGGACAAAACAGCGACGTCGCTCCCTGAGATGGACCGTGGCAGCGTGAGCAAGCACAAGAGGATGACGGCGCGGCAGCGGCTGCTACACAACAAGCATGTGATCACCTTCCTTGAGACTGGTCACACGATCCATCAGCTGTTTCGCCGTCGGGACTTCATCTTCTTGCTCGGTGCCTTCAGTATCAGCATGGGCAGCGTGTGGACGTATGCATCTGTTTTGGCGCAAATATTAGAGCCCTTCGGCGTACCGAATAATTTAGTGGGGACTATCGGGGCTGCCAACATCGTTGTCGGGACGGCGGCGGCCTACATGGTGGGCCTCTGGGTGGATCGCACACGGCAATACAAATACCCTCTACTGGCTTGCTTCGTGGGGGCTGTTTCTTGCTGCATTGGGCTCATCGTTATCATGTTAAAGGTTCAGAGTCACAGTCGTATGATGAGTGGGCTCTGCTCTTTTATCTACGTCGTCGCCGGCATCTTCCAAAACACTGCCATACCGATTTGTTTCGAGTACGCGATGGAGATCTCGTACCCCCTACCGGAGTCCGTGCCAGGGACCCTCCTCATGGCTGGCGCAAACCTGTGTTCTCTCATCATGCTTTCCGTCGCTTCGGCTATGCTCGGTGATGGCGTAGCGTCGACTTCTTCTTGCCTCCATGTACTCATTCTCATCACCTCCGTGTCCGCACTCGGGGTCTTTTTTTCTCTGTTTCCCCGCGAGAGACTCCGCCGCCGCGATGCGGAGGAGGTACAGAATCGACTGATAGGCGGGCCAGAGCAGAACTTTTCCGTTGATTTCTCAGAGGCAACTGCCTCATGATATATATATATATATATATATATATATGGAGGGTGGAGGTGCAGCAGCGCATTCACAGGCGCATTCTTTCAAGTCTATGAGCATCATGATAGGAGCTGCGGTGGTCTTGCTGAGCACTGTTGGTGACTATAATGTGTAGGTCGGAAAAAGCACGTTTGAAGTGTCTGAGTTGCTGACCTGGAGAACATGGGAGGGATCGGGGTAGCACTCGCTGCCGGGACTACAGAGCTGCAAGAGCACCGTTTTGATGACTAGGCCGTTGTTTTTGTTTGCTTCATGGTGTTCGTGTGAATGCGCGCCACGCCTCTACCTGATATATCCCCCTCTCCCTTCTTCCCCTCGCTTCTTTCTTCCTTTCTTTCTGTTGCCCCCCCCCCCCCCACACACCAAAAAAAAAAAAAAATTGAGAGTGGCGCGTGGCACTGCCACGTACACAAATTGTGTAATCCATCTTGTGGTAAGCCATCTCCAGGTATTCTTCGCTGATTTGCAACGTCTCCACTGTTGTTCATCGCCGCCTCCGCTTCCTTCTCCCATCGCAGCTGCGTCAATGTGATGGGAGGGGGTTGGGGTTAGGTTCAGTGTCTCGGTTGTAATTTTTTTAAATTCGTTTTCTACGCATAGTGTCTATGAACGTTATTATGAGCGTGTAAGACTGCGGTGTGGCCACTGCGCTTGTCATTATTTTCTGATGTATCAGTCTTTCTTTCTTCGCCACTTTGTTTTCCCTTATTTTGAAGCTGACAAATCTTTTTTCGAAGTTGTTCGTAAGTCAACAGAATGAGATAGCGTTTGGGTTTTGCACCCCTTTCCCCTTCTTTTTTTTTCTCTTCCCACAATTCCACATCTATACGCCTGTGAGGCTTTATGCAGGTGTGCCTATGTGCCACTGAGGTTGCATCTCGTGCTGGCTTTTCATAAGACCCCTCCTCCTCATTTTTCTTTTCTTCCTTTCTTCCTTTCTTCTTTTTTTTTTTTTTGACACACACACACACAACAAAAAAAAAAAAAAACAAAATGAAACATCGAATGAACTTATGTACGAAATAAATTTTAGTTCCTACAAAGGCTGCTGCTTCGTTCACGATTGATGTTGAGGGGGGATAACGAAACCTCGACGATCATCTGTTACACACTCTGTTGGTTTGGGCATTTTTTTTTTCGGCCGTACAGCGTCTGCACGGCCTATGCCGCAGCCTTTCTCCGATGCCGCTCTAGACGACGACGGCTTCGAGGGTAGCGTTCCATATATCCTGTCATGGTGGGTGATCCTCCCTAGTTTTCTCGCATTGGCCGGTATTGTCCTGTTGGCGTGGTTTATTATCGGGAATTGGTATCGCACCCACCGTCTTCGAGTCGAGGAAGCGGTGCGTAGTGATGAGATTGAGAAAAGCATTTGTCAAATGACCGCCCGCCTTTACAGGACACGCCAGCTCTGGCAGGCGCGCCATGGGAAAGACGTTGATGCAGCGCAGGCCCCTGCTTATGTGTCAACGCGGCACACGAAGCAGTCTCCCACACCGCCTCCTCTATCGCTTCTAGAGGGTTATTTGCCTAGCGGTGTGTCGACCGAGTGCGTTGAGTCTCCGCGGGGCACGAGCCTGGGCACGCCATCGTTTTCGCCTCCTCGTGAGCACCGACAAACATCGTCACCGACAAGTGTGCACAAGTTCCTGACTGCATCGATGCCCGATGGCTATCCGCCCAGCGCAGCCGGCTACGGGGATTTGCCAGCCAGGGTCATGGCGGGCGTATCGGGGTTATCAACATCCTCTATGGCAGCGTTGAAGAGGTCTGTATCCAAGGTGTCTTCAGCATCGTGTGCAAGACAGAGTCCATCCACCCCTCTCAAACAGCCTACACGGGTGTTTGCCGGGATACCGAAGGTGAAGGCATTACGGCGAGTGCTTCAATCTTTCAAGCAGCACCCAATATCGCCGTCGTTCTCACGCTCACCTGAGACTCGCACTCGGTCTTTCACGTCATTGAGGTCGGCAGCATCGAGTGAAGCGAATGAGTCTTCGCTGAGCATGTTTTCATCTTTCTATTCAATCCCTGTACGCGGGATAAACGAGTCCGTGGCGGAGGCTGATGGTGTCTTGCACGACGAAGGGACGGGGAGGAGCATGTCTGGGCATGATGACGGCGGTTCACACATGCCACACAGCTCCACTGACGTCTCAGTTGAGGAGGGCAGCGGGGCTATGGAAGAGCGCACGAACGCTGCAGGTGCAATCCTCCATCCAAATATACGCCTTGATGGGAAAGGAGTCGAACACGATATGGGTCCGTTGTGGGACCTAGGGGGGTATGGTTCTCCTTCGAGGTTACCCCAGGACTCCTCACCTTTGCCGGAGACCCCAACAGCCACACAAGAAGAGCGTCACGTTTGTGAGACCTCAGCGACCGATCTTGTCAATCGCCTTCATTCACCTCTAAGCAAATCACTTTCCGAGTATTTGAAGTGGACTCAACAGCCTGATGCCTCATCGAGGTACCCCCAAACAGTGGATCAGCATCTTCTCAGTCTATCCGAGGGTACCTCCAGGCTTTCACTTCACCTTACTTCTGTAGATGCGACACACCCAGACGGCGCCTGTGTGCCCTCTTCGACCTCTGTTGAAGACTTCACCGGTGTGGCCTCAAGTCGAGGGTTTCTGTACTCCACGAAGGATGGAGGCGTGATGACAACACCACGGGGTACTAGCGCTTTGACAAAGCCGTTGTCAGCAGCGGGGGACGATGGGGTGGGCGCCTCTGAGGTGCAATTCTCTGATGACATGGAGCTCTACTACCAAATGCTTGAAAGACAATTCACCAACTCCTCGTAATGACAACCCCCGTCACCCCCCTCCCCTCCCCGTGACCCACTCCTGCACCTCTGCCCGTTCAGCTTCTCTCACACTTCAAGTGCGACTTTTGCGTGATTTTTTTCGCATTTTTTCTCTTTCCTCTTTTCATTATTTTTATTTTTGTTGTTTTTATTCCACAATTATTTTTTTCCGCTTCCTTTTCTCCACCTCTCCTCCCCCCAGTTTATGTCGGTGTCGATGATCAGGTCGGAGGGTGCTGTCACAGGATGGTGCAAAACGAAGGTTATGCCACAAAGCACTGATCTGTGTCTTCATTACTAGAGGGGGGGGGGAAGGTGGGTGGAGGTGGTGGTAGTTGGGATGCACACCGCTGTACCGTGTCTGTCTGTTCGTGTGTGCGTGTGTGTGAGTGTGTGTGTGCCATGAGGGTCGGGGGCTGGTCACAGTCAGCTGAATCCGATTCTTATGTAAATATCGCGGTGTTTCATTATTTTTTTTTCTCTTATTTTATTAACTATGTTTTTGTTTCGTTGATGGCTCCGGTATATTCCTTTCTTTTTGTATATATTTTTTTGTATTTCCCACGTCGTCAAACAGATGTGTTCTTTGCCCCCCTCTCTCTTTTTCTTTTTCTTTGTCTATGTGTAGACGTGTTTCAAAATATAGGTGTAGGTATATGGTGTTAGTTGTATGACTCCATGTATATAGATATAAATACATTTATATCTTTCAGTCTGCTTTGGGTATAGCACCTTTACCCTGACCTCTTTATTTTTATTTTTATTTTTTTTGGTTTGCGTGTGTGTGCGCGTGTCTTCGTCGGTGCTTTCTGTAATGTCTACTGCTTGCGTCTTGAATTTCTGGGGCACAGGTCTGGCTCCAAATTATATATATTTTTTCTTCGCATTGTACTGAGCACCTCTCGATTCTGTGATGAAGTGCGCAGTAGCACGGTAAGATGGACTTGTGTTGGAGCACTCCTGTCTTCTGTCGAGTAGCGGACATCCACAAACACTCACAGAGATAAGAGTGGCTTCGCGCAACAGTCAGCACAATCAAGAGGAGCAAGGAGAGGGAGAAGTGTGTATCACTGAAAGAATCACATCATAGCCTCCCTGTGCAGGTCAGCAGGCTTCCGCGGCGAACTTTGCGCATTTTAGGTAAGCCTACAGGTCCAAACATTCACCAAGTAAACATATATGCCCCCCCCTTTTTTTTTGTCGCCTCTCGATCCCCCCTCCCCCCCCCAAAAAAAAGTCTACTCTTTTTCTGTATTTCATGAAATCAGCTGTGAGGATGCACCATTCTTTTTTTTTTTTTAAAGCGGCTATTTGTCGTCGCTCGCGTCTTTTCGATTTTGCTTCCAGAGAAGTTTTGTTTGCTCAGGGGGTTTTTCTTTTTTTTTTTTCTGCGCAGAAGAAATCCGTTACCCCCTCTGTATGCGTTATCGACGCATCGACTCTACGTGTTTTTTCCCTCTTTTCCCTCCCTTTTCTTTTTTTCTCATTCTATGTCTATGTCGACCAAGATATCTCTGGTGTGGTAAATGCTGATGACGAGCAGTCAATTTTTTGGAAAAAAATATTTTTCCTTTTGCTGTTATTATTATTATTATTATTATTATGGAACTGTTCTGTATTTTCATGCGCGCTGCTACTCACTACCCTGCTTGCCGCAATCCTGAGCCGATGTATCCGTCAGCTCCTGCAACGACGCGATGACTCTCTTGTTCTAGGGTGGTACCACTCATTTTTTTTCTTTTTGTGCGAAACTTTGCGCGCTCTTCTCAGCGTAAAGCTGTGTGCCAAGGCCATGTGCATAAGTATGTATCTAAGTAAGTATATATATATATATATATATGTATATACATATATTGTCCACTAGACACGGCTAGTATTTGTCATGAACTATCGGTCTTGATCCAGCGCCGGCGAGATAATCCGTCTACCCGCTCGTTGAGATTGAAGCCTCTATGTTAAGTGGAAACAACAACAACAACAAAAAGTGGGGGGGGGGAGGGGCTGGCGTGGCATCTCTCAGTTGTGGTTTCCGCATGAGATCTGTCTCTCGTGTATGTCGCAACAGCTCGACAGTGCTGACGACCCTCATTGGTGAGGCAGAGGATGCTGTGAGGGCAGATGTCTTCACGTTCGCAAGGGTGCTCCATATAACGAAAACGATCGCACCTGTATATATACACACACATATATATATATATATATATATGCAGAGTATGCGTATCTGTACACTCCTATCCGTACGGTTTATTTGCGCTGGCTTGAACTCGGTGCGGAGCGCGCAAACAGCACCATCCTGTCCTTCGAAGTGAACCCAACAGGCGCTAATTGGTGTGTTTGCACGCTGCTTCGGTGTCGTTGCCGCTGTTGTTGTAGGCTCTCTCTACTTATTGTTCTCGCACCTCCTCCTATTCTTTCCATTCACTTCATCACCACCACTGATACCGCACATGTTCCCCCCCTCCCCGCCTCCACACACACACCCGCACACACGCCTATTATGATGATCTGAAATGAAGCACTCGAAGGTTTTATGGTGCTTCCAAAAAACAAACGAGAATCGACCGAAACAACAGCAACATCACTACAACCACCAACAGAAAAAAAAAAAAACACAACGAAAAGGGGGAGATCAGCGACATTCAGTCACGTCAACGGGGACACGCACCGCCAGCTTCTCCTCCCTCTCCCCTCGTCCCTCTGACTATCCCATCTATCTGTACATATATATATATATATATTGTTTTTGGGATTTTTGCTGTGCTTTTTTTTTTCTTACTCCTTCTTTTCGCTCGTCACTTCAACTTTTCAGCCGTCCATTCTTGCTAGCACCCCCTCCCCACCTGAAGGGGACTGCACTCGATAGTTGCAACTGGAGCCTCTTGTGATTACGGCTCCCTTTCCTTTCCCTTTTCTGTAGCGGTGGCTTCTATCTGTTTCTTTTTTTTTTCCCGCGTGCTTGCATGAGGGGAACGAGGACGACCACTATTTTCGTCGTCATGAAGGACTTGTTATTGCACACGAAGAATGCCGCTTGGCTTGTTGCCTTGATGGCTGTGCTCGCCACGTCCGCGGTGCAGGCGTACTCTGTTCGCTATGCTGCCAAAGTCTCACCGACGGGTATCATCAACTTCGAGGCTCCAGGCTACTGCGCCCAGGAGGACACGGGTCACTCCATGATGCCCAAACTGAGGAGCTTCCAGCTGGCTGCAGCCGAGGTTTTCACGAGCAACAGTTTTGAAAGAGCTCCGATCGGTGGTGAGGCACGCCAGTCCGCTTGCTTAGACGAGAGGTGCGAGTGGCAGTTCAATCACGGCTTGCATTACCGCAACGAGCTGACATTTTTCTACGGTGTCGTGCGCGACACGACACTGCATGGGAGACCACACGAAACCACCTACAACAATTTTGCTGACAACTTTCCGATTTGGTGGGCAAACGTAAGTTATTGGGGTGCGCGCCAGCCGTACATGAGGAAGGATACTGAGTGGGCAAACGATAATGTAGTCACCTACTACACCCAGTGGCTGTGTGAGTACTACGAGTACCACCAGTCCGATGCAGAGATCTTCCCCACCTACCCGGATGGCGAAGTCATCGTGCCGCAGTCCACGGACGTGTATGTTCATTGCGGCAAAGGGGTGGAGCGCGACCTAGATGGCCATTGGATCTACCAACGGTGTAAGGAGCCGTTCCCATGGTGGGGCGGCCTTATCATTGCTGTGGTCTGCTTAACTGTCCCCCTCGCAGCCGTGACCGGTGTTTCGTGCCTTTGCTTTTACCTCAAACGAAGGAAGGTGGAAAGGGAGTGGATGCAGAAGCTGGAGACCTTAGCAGACAACCCGGCGCAGGTGCCCACGCAGACGCAGATGGGCCTAGGTCACTCTGTAGGCTGTACCGAGGACCGTCAGTAGAGGTGCGACGGCTACTCCGAGGAGGAGGACTGGAGGAGTGGCGCAGCATGTGAGGGTGTATCGTCGGTACAGTCCAACGCCCTTTCCTTTTTGTTTTTGAGGGTGGGGAGCTCTCTGCTCATGCACACCGTATGCACATACGTATCTGCGTTCCCCCCCCCTCCCTCCTTTCCCATGGTTCTCAAATGTCTCATGTGCGCCTCCAGCGCCTTTTTTTTTTTCTTTTGGAACATCAATATTCTTTTCCCTTCCTCCCGTTTTTTGTTTTTTTTTGTTTTTCTTTTGTTTCCGAGCGCGTGGTGTTCGTTCGCGTACTCCGTGATTACCTCCCTTTTACGCCCTCCTCACATTCTTTTGTTTTCGTCGATGACACTCTTGCGGATACGTGCATACATATGCGCCTACATCCACACCCACACACCCACCCAGACAAACTGGTGAGCTCAAGTCCCCCCCCCCCATCCCCTCCGTGTGCACTCAACGAGTCGCTTTTATGCGGAGGAGGAGGGGGGGGGCACTTGAAGTAATATTTTATAGAGGTGCGGGAAGGAGGATGATGTCCGAAATGTGCGGATGTTTTGGTTTCTTTTATTTCTTTTTGCATGGCGTTATTATTTTTTCCCTCAAATGGGAATCTCTTCCTATGTGTATATAAACATATATATGTTTATATGTCTGTGCATGTGTATATGGAGGGAGGGGGCTGTGTGGCCTTTCTTACCCCCTCACTCTTTCTTTTCTGTGGCTTTTCATTTTGAAAGTTTCTGTGTGTGTGTGTGTGTGTATGTACACATTTTTCTCGCCTCTCCTCTCCTCTCCCTCTTCCTTTTTTTCCCTTTTTTATTTTTGGAGCCGATATACTTTTTTTCTAGAGGAGGTTAGCGTGCTTAGGGGACGGTCGATCGCTCTTCATTTCGAATACCGGATATCAACGTTCTACTTGCCCAGCCAAAGACAGCCTCCTCATTTTGTCACGCCGGCTCCCTCCCCTCTCTGCCCCAAAGGAATCGACATGAGGACGGAAAGCGCGTCATTCTTCCTCTCTTCCCTTTCTTTTTACAGGTTTACACATTTGTTAAAAAAAAAAAAAATCATTTGTGCATTACTTTCACAATTACATTTCGTATCATTTTTCTGTATCGCTCAGTTTATTTATTTCGTTCTGTACATACACACAAACGCGCCTATATATATATATATATATATATATATATATACTATAGTATACAACAACAAACTAAACAAAAAAAAGTAAAATAACTAAAACTAAATTAATAGGTAGGACTAATACTAGACAACTACTACCTACCCTACC
>CM007340.1:133581-151146 GCA_000333855.2 Endotrypanum monterogeii
CTCGTTAATTTTATTTACTTTACTTCGTACGTATACACAACAACACGACTACTATATATATATATGTATATATATATATATATATATATATATATATATCCATGTATACGAACACAAATCAAAAAAAAAAAGTATCAAAACAATTATGGTGGCAATCTGCAACTGACCTCCTCCTCGCATTCTGTTGAATAAATTCATCTTCTCCCCGCACTTTTTTTGTTCATACAACTCAGTGATTTTGGGATAACGGTGCTCTCTGGTCTCCATCCACACAGAGCTTGTGATTTATTGCAGCACATACGTTACACGCAAAGAGAGAGAGATCTGGTAGACATGGTAAGAAAAAAAAGGAGGTGTTACTCGCTTTCACTTCCCTCATCACCCAAGTTCGGGAAACAATTCCCCGAACTGTTTATGGTGTACGTCGGCGAGGGCGGCGTGTGTGTGTGTGTGTGTGTGTGTGTGGGGGGGTTCATAACCACAACCTTTTTTTGCAATTATGGGTCGTGTAGGCGCCAGATGAGTAGTAGAAAAAAGAAATGTGAACAAAAAATGAGTATTTCGCGCTGACGACAATCTTTTTCAGAACATCTTCACAATCGGTACACTTCCAGCCCTCCCTCTCCCCTCAGTAGAGTTGTAAATTTGAGTTTTGTGCAGTTATTATTTTCAAAGAAGGAGCTTCTGCGCGCATGACGCCCCGCGTGTCTGTTTATTGTGTCAATGAATGATATCTGTGTAGGCGTAGATTCAGAAAAAAAAATTTTTTTTACTTGCGCGCTAAATACCAAAACAATTTTTTTTTCTTTTTCGATGTTCTGGATTACGTTGAACCTCTCTATTTGAATAACGCACTTCCCCTTCCCCCCTCCCCCCCTCTAGATATATATATATATATATATATATATATATTTATATTTATTTGCACTTGTGAGAGCGTCTGCTCTTCTTTTCGACTTTGTGTGGTCCTGTGGCGGTCTGGTATGACGAAGAGAGGAATACCATTCTTTGCTTTGGCTTGCGTGGCCTTCAGCGTGTCCATTGTGTGTGTGTGTGTGTGTGGTTTTGGCATTTTGAATATTTCCTTCGAGCTGTAGGGTTTCAGAAAGGGACGGAGTGTGAGTGAGGAGGAGAGATGTTTGGGACTAAAAAGAAACGGAAGGGAGCAGCTCTGTCATACAGTAGCACAATCCGCAAAGTAGCGCATTACATAAATGCGTCGAGAATCGACTCGACGACTCCGTCGGTGCGGAGCTGTCAATGATGTCCATGCTTACTTTATATATATATATATGTATATATGTATGTATATGTATGTCTGTGCGCCGCCGACGCTTCCTGCAGCGTCCCCCACGCTTTCTTCTTTTACCGGGGTGCACGTTCGAGTCGGCTGGTTATTACTGAAGTCTCCCCCTTCCCCTGTGTCGGTGTGTTTTGTGTTTTGACATTAATCGCCTCCTCGTATGCTTGCACCCTAATCCTCATCCCATTTCATTAACAGAAGAATAAAAAATACAAAAGAAGTTTTTGTTGTTGTTCTTGTGCTGATCGGAGGATATGATTTTGTTTGCTATGCCCCGTCTGTGCTCATTAAGTTTGTGCTCGCTTTCTTGATTCTATATCACTCGAACATATCGATAGACAATGAGCTATACTCCCCGAGTGTCTGTATGTTTCTCTCTCTGCATGTGCGGATACGCTGCGTCGCATTCCTTGCGATGCCGCGCTTTTATCTGCTCATATTGTTTAATGAAAAAAAAAGTTGATAGAGGGAAAACAACGATGCATGAGTGCAACCAATGTATAAATAAAAAAATAATAATAATAAATATATATATATATATATATATATATATTTATTTATTTATTATTATTATTTATATGTTTTTTAAAAGTTTGTAGTAGTGTTCTCATCGCTGCGAGCACCTGAGTTTTCTAATACACAAACACACTTCCAGGCAAATCCACGAAAAAGAAATAGTCCGATCATGTTAGTTTTTTTACAAACACACCTACATCAGCACGAAAGGCTGAAGGATGAACATATTTCTCTTGAAGAAAAACATCCTAAGCATCTCTGCGATGTCATGACAGAGGTGAGGTGGGCGGGTGTGCGGCACACTCCCCTCCGTCTTTCCCTCCCTCCTCACCACCCGTCGGCACAGCCTCGCTGAATGAATTCATTCGCTCTTAAAGTGGGCTTTTTTTGTCAAACTATTTTTTTCTTTCTCTTCTCCACCCCTCTTCGTCACTCCACTGCATGTGATTTATATCTTCTCTCGTGCTTCTCTCACGAGACCACTTTTTTTTTTTTATTCACCTGATCGGTGCTTTGGAATTCTTCTCCACTTGCCCACTCGTTTGAAGGTGGTCTCGCATCTTCGTTCAAACCACCACCACCGCCAACTTGTTCGAGCTTCCTCGTCGCTACCCGATCAGCGCTGTCGTGGCGTGTATTTTGGGTCGCGTTCATATAATGGGCATGGAGAAAGAAAAATAGGGCTTCCTCGACTTACCCTCCGATTTGACGTGTCTGGATCGCCGTCCGAAGGACACTGACGCGGTGTCTATTCACCGGTTGGTGTAGAAAAACGTCCAGGACCCTTGGCTTAAAAAAATATATATATATATTTTGTTGTGTTATTTTCCTTGTTTGCAAGAGCGGGCCCAATCGTGGAGGGACGAGTAGGAGAGACCGTGTGCGTAGTGTGTGTGCCATATTCACGCCATGCCCGTAGGGTCGAGGACGACGAGGACATAGATAACAGCACGAAACAAAAAAGGGGGAAGATATTTGGGAGAGACAGAAAAGGAAAAGTTGTGTAGTGTTCGTGTCGAGGAGCCACAATACGATATCGAGACACACATTAAACTCCGCTACAAAAAGATTCCCCCCCCCCACACACACAGAGGGAGAGGCCCTGTCGTTATCATTTTCAAAATCATCGTCTTGTTTCGCTTCAATCTTTTCTTTTTTCTCTTAGCCTATTTGCTAGTGCGTGGCCGCAGTGTTTGGTTGCACGTCTTCTCAACGTGCTGCTCCTTTTTGACGTTGATTTTTTTTTTTCTGTGTGTGTTGATTATTTCCCCCCTCTTTTGTAACAAGTGCTTCTACTCATACTGTGCCGAAGCGTTTCTTGTTTCCCTGCGCCTCTCTGTGTGCCTGTGCCTGTGCCTGTGCGTGTGCCTGTGTTTGTGTGTGTGTGTGTATCTGTGGAGGGCGTGTCACTGATAAAATGGAGACGCTGTTGCTTCGAATTCGCGCCTCCGAGTGGTACGGGCGTGTTCAGCTTTCCCTCATTTTTGTGACGGAGGGCGTGATGTCACTCCGTTCCGGTGTCTTCTGGACGCTTTCCTATGTACTTCTCCTGGCGCTCATGTATCTCTTCCACTCGCCTTTCCGTCTGCAGGTGGAGACGCGAACGGACTGGTATGCGCAGGTGACAAAGGGACTGCAGGTATGGCTGGCGGTGGTGCTCATCGGCTTTCATGTAGGGCCGCATGTAGTGGAGTCGCGGTCTCGCGCTTCCGCAGCGATGGTGTCGAAGTATTCGACCCCCAGTGAGGCGCCCGACATCTTCGTTGAGGACACTGCTGCAACGATATTCTTTCCGACTTTCTGCTTCAATACCGCCTTCTGTCTTTTCCTGCACAAAATCAAACGCAGGTACAAGCTCGACTTCACGTATGGGTCTAGCTTCACGGTGGTGATCATCAACTCGGTGCTCCTGTCGAGCTTTGCGACGATGCACTACACAATGTGCAGTGAGGTCTTCTCAACCGGGGAGGCCACCGTCGGGGCCTGCCAAGGGGCCTGGGAGGCCTCGTCCATCAATGCCCCAGCACCGCTGTCGGCTTGGACGGGAACATCTCGAATCATTTGCCCACAGCCTGTGACAGAGAGACCCTTTGCTTGCATTGCCTTTTTATGCTTCCTCTGCGTACTGTTTATGGTGGTGGATTACTTGTACAAGAAACACGTCGCCGACGGAGACCCTTGGCGCGGCATCCTGTGGGCTGACCTATATCCAGAAAAAGCCGCAAGGTCCGACTCCCGAATGACTGCTGCATCGCACGCCTCTTCCATCTCTCGGCGCTGGGGGCGGCTGCGCACCCTCCTGAAAAAAAAAGCGCTGGCAGATCATCTTGGAGTTGCCGAAGGTGATCCACGACTGCAGGAGGCTCTCCCAAGGACCATTTCTCTTCTGGTTCGAGAAGCAGAGACAAATCGGGTCCTCCATGATGACTCGAGTCCGGCTGGTTGGCAGGACGAGCACGGCCAACTTGCTTTGGCAAGCGGACAATACGTTTCTCACCCCACGAACCGACCAGGCATGGTGCCGTGGTTCTCCACCTTTATCATGGCGACGACGTGGCAGGCGCTGGCACGCATGTCGCTTGAGTTCCTCACATTCGATGTGCGTGTGCTTCAGCATTACGTCACGCCGAAGCTGTTCGAGTTACACTTCCAGTCTTCGCTGAAGCGTTTGCCGAGCCTCAGCGCGGGTGACGAAGATCATCGCCTGAGCACCAACGACAAGCTTGGTACGCGGGACACTTCTTCCCCCTGCGATGATACGTTAAAGTCTGCACAACTTCCGCCTACGGCGACCCAGCCAGCCCGGCAGCAATCATCTCGGGAGCCTCAAGAAGACTGCGTGAAGGACAATGATGCAAGTGTATGGTTCGACTGGATCGCCGATGTGGGGGATGGCTTCAATCCAACGTACGCAATGGCCCGACTTCTGGCAAAACCGCTGCTCACGCTGCCGCTGCGCCGCTCCTCTGGGAAGACAGGGGGTCTCGCGATGTTGTCGAAGCCCAACAATTCCAAGTCGCCAGGCTCTGTAGGCGACGGCAGCGCATCACGAGCGTTGCCGAATCTCGAGACGGGTGGCTTTGTTACCCTGCCGCGCGGGTCGTTCGTGTTGGTGGGAGGCGACCTCGCCTACCCCAGCCCCAACGACGAGACATACACGATGCGCTTGTTCGAGCCGTACCACGACGCGATGAGCGGGAACACGCGACTGCAGACTGAGTTTCATGCGCAGCAAAATCGCGTGCTTGTTGCAGACGTGAGTGATGTTGACATCGCGCACGTGCACCTGCTGGATGCTGCGACCGTGTCTGCGATGGCGACGGGGCGTGCTGCGCTGTGCACGGGGTGCGCGACGGTGGAGGAGGCACTGCGAAGTGTGCCACTTCTGTTTGCAATACCCGGTAACCACGACTGGTTCGACGGGCTGACGACGTACCGCAAGTACATCATTGAGCGCATGTGGATCGGCGGGTGGCTGATGCCGCAGCGAAGCAGCTTTTTTGTGCTTCGGCTGCCGTGCAACTGGTTTATTTTGTGCTGTGACACGGGTAACATCCAGGATATCGATGTAGCGCAGCGCAACTACTTCCTGGGTGTGATCGAGAAGCACATGGATGTGGAGAGCTGCGTGATCCTCGCGGCGCATGAGCCGGGTTGGGTGTATGATGCAATGCTGCAGACGTCAAAGCTGACTCAGCCCGAGCTGTCAAGGGTGGCTGCTGCGCTCGGCACCCGTCTGCGTCTGCGACTGGCGGGTGACATCCATCATTACTCGCGCCACGTGCCTGCAGAGGCGGCGTCGGAGGCCGCAACGCTGGTGGTGAGCGGCGGCGGCGGAGCTTTCCTGCACGGTGCGCGGGACGATGTCATCATTTCCCAGAGAACGAGGTATCGACGCGCTTGTGCTTTCCCGGATCGAGACACATTCGTGAGCATGGCTTCGCGTCTCTGGGGCTTCCGCGTCATCAACTGGAAGTTCGACCTCATTATTGGAGTGTGCGGCTTTCTCGTCGTGGTGTCGCTCCTGCCACAGACGATCGAGGGCGGTCGGCACCGTTCGGAGAGCGGCCCGCTCATGACGCTGCCCGACGCGGTGGAGGCGTGGTGGGAACAGGTGTGCGTGTATGTGGTGACTTTGTTCACCAAGGGCATCGCATCTGTATTGGCCAGTCTCGGCTTTTTCGCCGTCTTCGCAGTTGCCGGCTCGGAGAAGAACATCTCTGTGTGGCTGCGGCTCCTGCACTCTTTTTTTTGGAGTTTCCTCACCGTGTTCACATGCTGCGGGATGTTGGCCTATCTGATTTGCACATTGCAGTACATGGTGGAGAATAAGCTGCTGGTGTCTGCTGACGGCCACTGGGGCAGTGTTGTCGAGGATAGGGTGCGCGCCTCGGTCGATGGTTTACTCAATCACACACAACGAATACTACGCGGAGCGGACGCCATCGTTGCTGCCGACGAGCTGCGACTTCTCCAGACGTCTTTTTATGGCGGTTCATTGGTGAGCTGGTGCGGTGTGCTCCTGCGCTGCCTCGATCCGTTCGAGATGCTTGCCTATCTCTCCGAGAAGGTGAGCTCATCTAAAATGGGGACCTTCTCGGAGGATGCCAGCCGTTTGGACGAGGCGCTCTACTACTTATATTTCGTTTTCTTCTACTGGATTCTGGTAACGCCGCTCGTGTCTTTTCTCATTGGGAGCTACCTGGTGTGCTCTGTGACTTTGTTCGACTGCCTCTTCGATCCCGCTTACTCAGCCTTCCAAATTGAAGAGTATAAACATTTCTTGCGCTTCCGCCTTGTCACGGCGACGCGGGAGCTTCACACCTATGTAGTCGCCATGAGGCAAGTACCCAAGTCATGGAACAAAGACTCTGCGCATCAGGAGGAGGTGAAGAATGGTGCACTGAAAGCAGCCCCACCACACCTACGTGCCCATCCGAGCCGCTGGCAGGGAAGGCATCGAGCATTCACCAGGCGCGATGACGGGGGTCACCTCGTCTCGGAGGAGGGTGTGGAGGAGGGCGTGGAGGTTCTCGAGCATTTTGTGTGTGCTCCCCACCAGCCGCCGACGGCGACGTCAGTGAGGAGGAGAGACACAGAGTAGCGTCTCTTGTTTCATTGTTTGATGTGTGTTTTTTTTTCAAGAGTGCGAAGAAAGTTGTCTTGGGGCTCTTCACGGACACCTTATCTTCGTTTTAATCTTATGATTTGACTGTGAAGAGGGAGTTTTTTTTTTTGTTGTTGTTGTTGTTTGGTGGAGGGGAAGCGATCTCGTCACGTCTATACATGCCTTTGTCACGTTGAAAATTCACACATTCATACACACACACACACACACACACACACACACATATATATATATATATATATATATATATATACATGTTGTTTTCTTTTTTTCGCTCCCCCCTTCTCCCCGCGCGATGCCTGCGCAAGAGCAGGTATAGCTTTATTCACCCCGTCTTTTTTTTTTCGTTTGCAGCAGCAGGTGCATGCTTCTCCGTTTCTATCCGAAAAAAAGAAGAGCCTAGCGGAGCGGCGCAGTTTATGCAGATGCTTGCTCCCTTTCATTTTCTCTGTACCCCACCTAAAGAGACGGACAGTGAACACCGTCTTCCCTTCTTCTCTCCTTCATTTCGCGCACTTCACGTGCATTATTTTTCCGCTGTTGCTCTGCTCCTTATCTTTCTTTGCCCCCCCCCCCCTCCAACCGCTCTCCGTTGATGATGCGATTAAGCAAGCCCCACGTTTTCCTTCCTCCCCACTCTCCTCCACACACATACGCACGCACACACACACACACGCATACATACGGACAGCAGGGGTAGCGGCCTTCATGAGTTCAAAGCTCACTGTCGCTGTTCCACGGCTGGCCTCGACTATACTTCTTATCGCCCGAAATGAAACGCATGCTACGTCACAGTCGCAGTTGCAGCCGGTGACGGGCGTAAATGCTTCACATGAAAATGATATTCAGGTACTCATGATGAAGCGACACGGAGGGGCACGCTTTATGCCGAGCATGTATGTGTTTCCTGGTGGTGGTGTCGAGGGGGTCGACTACGTCACAGCAAAGCGTTATCTCGCGACACATCACCTTCTGCGTCTACAGAGCGCGCAAGAGTGTGACATCGATACCACCCAAGACTTCGTGGAATCATGTGCGCAGCTGTCGCCCGAGCAGACTGAGGTGATAGCTTGGGCCTGCCGCGTGGCGGCACTGCGCGAACTCGCCGAAGAGGCTGCATGTGTTCTTCGAAAAGATGGAAGCATATGTGCTGAGTCACTGTGGCTCAAGTCTCACGAGACACGTGATCGTGTGTGCTCTGGGGATCCTTCCACAGACTCTGTTTTCCCCATCTACGATCTTTCTGCTGTTTCCCGTCTTCGTGCGGTCGCGCGGTGGGTGTCGCCACAGCATCTTAAATACCGCTATGACACGTATTTCTTTGCTGCGCTAGTGGACTCAGCATTGGTGGGCACAGGGGCACCTGATGCAGGGCACTTACCGCTTCCCAATCGGGCATCGAGCGACAAGGTGGAGAACGCTGGCGGTGCTGCCCGCCTCATCCCACCACAGGAGCTGCCGCTCGTAGAGCAGGCCAGCGAGGTCTCGGAGCTGATCTGGTTGAGCCCGCTAGAGGCGTTACGGCGTCATGAGGATCCCAACGACGTTTTTTCACTCGCACCGCCGACATACTTGGTTTTGCATGGACTGTCTCTGCAGCCCAGCTTTGCTTCGATCGCGGCTGCCTGGGCGACACCACCGCACTCCGAGGAGGACCCTGTGAGAAAACCGTTCGGAAACCTGCCTTACCGCAGCACACTGCCATGTGTGGAGCCGCTCATCACCATGACCGAGGATGGGCAGCACATCAGGGACTTCGTGCTTCCGGCAAGCTACTTGCATGAGCGGGGCTGGTCTCTTCCAGACGGCAGGTACCGTTTTCCAGGTGAAAAATTTTACATCGACAGACATTTCATTCGCATGTTTGTTGGCTGCGCTGGGATCACAGGGGTAGAGGAGGACACTGTGGATAATGAACACACAATTCTGCACTGAAGGTGTGGACGTTTTTTTTTTTTTTCAAGGCGGCGGCGGGAGGGGGGGGGCAGACACAATCATGGATAGTGAGCATGTGTCCTTTCCTTTTTTTTTTTGGTCTCCTTTTCCCCACGGAGAAATTATTCCGCGTTGAGCTGCACACGGAATTTTCAAGGGCTGCTCATACGTGTGTGGGTGACGGGTTTTTCACTTCGGCGCTTCATCTTCTCATCTGGTGATTCGGTTCGCGGGTGTTTCAGGTTCCAATTCTCTTCCTCTCCACCGTTTCCTTTTTCTGTGCGTGCGCTTCGTTCCTCGGTGGGCGTATACACACACACACACACACACACACATGCACACGCAGGGATGTGTGCTCGGTTGTTTCGAGTTCATAGATTTGATATGACTTCAACACCCCATCAATCGCGTTCAGTCGCTTTGTGTGTGTATTCTCTTTCGCCTCGTTTCTTCCCCCTTCCCTTCCGTTCCTCTCCCCTCACTCTTGCGGGTTGTGCGTTGGTTGCAGCGTTTTGTTGATGTACGATTTTTTTTTCTGCCTTCCCCGTCTTTTTTTTTTTCTGGTTTCTTTTTCTCCCCCTTCCTCGGTCGCTGGGGAGCAGCTGCGCACGCGCTGCGAACTTGACGGACTGTAGCAGTGGGGTTGCAAAGTTAGTGTCTGTGTGAGTATGGTACACAGGCGACTCTATGCAGCTACTCAGAAATGTGCCGATCCCAACAAACTGACGCCGGTGCGACGAACTCACCCACGTAAATGCCGCTGTGCTCTCACCCAAGCGCATCACGTTACTCAGCGTTGAAGTTTTTCGAGATGGTGAGTTCCCCGTTCAGTGAGGTATGGGGCGTCTTCGGCTCTGCCTCATTTTTGTTTGTTTTAATCTCCCTTCCCCGCAGCTTCATTGTCTCTCTCATCCCTACGGTGGAAAGCTCATGTGTGTCCTATTCTTTTTTTTCACAACGAAAGGAAAAAAAAAGGGGTTTGAATAGGGGACGCGGAGGAGGGGAGCGGGGAGACCTCCTGCAAGAGAGATGCATGTGCGAATGAATATTTCCAACCGTCTCCTTTCTTCTTCTCTCGACCTCATTCAACGTCTGCTCTTTCCAGGGATAAGGTTGTATGCGTATAAAGTGCGAGCATACAAAGTTGACGGGGAAGGGGGTGCTTCGACAAATCAAACGATGAGATCAGTGCTGATCTTCCTCTTGCGTCCGCTTCCCAGTTTCTTTTCTTTTTCCGTTGGGTCTCACCAGCACAGACCCGCGTGCCGCAACTCATTATTTGAAGGAAAGGGCTAAGCGCCCCCCCCCTCCTCTCTCTCTCGTTCTCACGTCAGCGCGTGTGATCACTGCGAGCTACCTGCGCTTCTTTCTTGCACTAGCGCACAGATGTCCACACCAAACTCGTTTTCGTGCGTCTTTTCTCACCCTCTCCGCCTTCATAAGTTGCCCATACACCCCTCTGGATAATAAAAGACGTTTTTTTTTTGTTGTGTGTGTGTGTGTTTGTGTGATACAGAAAGACAGACGAGCACCCGCTCTCACCAGTGCAAGGGAGGGGGGGGGGAGGGAAGGGGGCTGGCAAAGCACTGCTTAGAAGCACCCATACGCATACCTACACATACACTTAGACACATGTCCATCTACTGCCGTCTCGCGTCGCCACATGTGTTTCTCCGCGCTCTGCAAACTGTATCGGTGAGCCAGGACGGGTGGTCTACCATTGTATTCACTGATTCGCACGTTGTGCTTCACGTGGAGGGCACAGATGAGAACATCACTGCGACGTGTACTCTGCCCAAGAACCTTTTTGCAGAGTACGCCGTTGTCGAGACACGCTTTGCGCTGCACATCCCCACGCTGATCGATGCATTGCTCATGCTTGGTTCATCAGTCGCGACGGCGGCGGTGCGGGCTGTGCTTGCATACCCATCTGGCGATGCCAAACTTCTTGTGGAGTTGACTTCCGCCGATCGTTGCGCTGGTGTTGGCGTGAGTGGGGGATTTGCGGGTGGTGGCTCATCGATGACGGGTGATTTCCCTGTCGGTGGGGCTCGCATGCTTCAGTCTTTACTACTTACACGAAACGGGCGTGATCACTTGCTGGATCTTCGATTTTCTGAGGGAGAGCTTCTGGCACAGGTGGCGCTCCAGGGGGACACTGTACGCGATCTTATTGCGGATATCACAGCCGCGCAGTGCACCGCAGTTTCCATTTGCATCGACCCGAAGCTTGGCGTGATCTTGCGCGGCGAGGGTGGCCCCTATGGTGAGGTGGAGGCGCACGTCCACGCCAATTCTGAGGTTTTGCTGTCCCTCTCAAGAGACAGGTCGGCTAGTACGAAGGTCCACACCCGCCATCTTGCTTTGGCATGCGGCGTGAAGGGCGGAGCCGGTGTCATGGGCAGCAGCGGTGGCGGCTTTGGTGCTGGCGGTACGGGTGGGGGACGTCTACGTGGCACTGGTTCCGGCAGCAGCGCGCAAGACGTTCGGTTGTCCAACGCTGATTATACACTGATGGGTCTCGCCGCCTGTGCCTATGGTGCAGGTGGCAGCGGCTCTGGTGGTGGTGTTAATGCCTCAAGCCTGTTCGGCGGGTTCGAACGATTGACTCTGCAGATCAATGAGCTGCGGCAGTTGTGTGTTCTTCACTCACAGAGAGATCACGAGCTGAGGGTGTCTGTGAACGTGGTTGTGATGCCGCTCGCCTCGCTTTACGACGTGTTGTAAAAAGGGGCACTCAATGAGGGTACCTCAGGTGCAAGCTCTTCTCGTCTCCCTTCTTACTGTTGTGTACTGCTGTCTCCAACTTGTTCGCGATTGCAAATATTTTTTTCCTTTTCAGGGTGGCTGTGCCCACCTTTGGCGGAATTGTTGTCCAGAGAGCTGCGCTCATAACTCCACATATCCTTTCTACAGAGACCACCACTGTCACTCAGTGGTGCAATCACTTAGACAAGCAGAGACACATAAACACACACACATACACACCCATACACCCACACACACTTAGATTGTGTGTTACCTCACCCTCGGCCCTCGTTGCTGTCTCTCTCTCGTACTGTGTGTATATGACGTGGCCATCTATACACATGTCAGCGGTGCATCGCAGACGAAGATTCCGCAATTCTTCCCCTTCCCCCCATTGGATTTTTCCATCTGTTGCCACTGCAGTCTTTTTGGCGCATTTTATTCGACGCGGATGCGATTGCATGCTCATCACCTCAGACTGACTCTTCGATTTTGCATCCACCCTTTCCTTCCTCGCGTGGCTTTCTGTGCTTTGAATTCCACACTGGCTATCCTGCTTCGCCCCCCCCCCCCACACACACACAAACGCAAACTTAAAATATTGCTCACCACCTCTACACGTGAATGTACGACACAAGAACAGCCCGAGGCACAATTGAGGACTCGGCAGGCAGGATACCTCCTCAATCTCTTTTTTGTGTGGACTTCCTCCCCCTCTTTCCCTCCCTTTCAGCGCATCGACCGCAGGTGATCATTCCCCCTTTTTTTTTGTTTTCGATGTCGCTTCTTGTGCCGCCGAGTGACTTAACCCTTCATCATGAACGAGTTCCAGCGCATCCTTAGCCCTGCGCAGCTTACAAAACACTATGAACTTCTACAGTTTCTTAGCCGACATCCAAACCAGCGATACACGCTGGCACAACTGGACTCGTTGCTGCCGCGCGGGGCGGCACTGCAGCGCTTTCCAGATCAATGGTTTTCGCTCATAGAAGATGGCGCCTGTTGGCACCGCAGTATTGAGCTCCATCGAGACAACTGCAATGCTGACGCTGCAGCTCCAGGGCAAATAAAGCCCGAGGCACCGCCCCATGGCCCATCCGCTTTTGCGCCAGCCCGCTTCACTCCAACAGTGGCAGAACGGGCGCAGTACGTTCTTCTTTGTGCCCGTGCTGAGATAAACACGTTGGATGAGCTGCGCCAGCGTATCGAGTCCCCTTCCACGCTTCTGGACCCAGAGGATTGTGTTGCACTGCATACCGACCAAATCGTGATTTCACCAGCGCTGATCCGGCGAGCGGTGCGCACGGGGCTCGTGTATTATTTTCCTGACACGTACGACAGGACAGAGTACAAACAGTTAGGTATGCGAGATGACTCGTCTTCGGTGGCTGGTGGGGCAGCGGCTGGATCTGGCACTGGGGGCTCAGGCAGTCGCGGCAGCAGTCGAGCCAACGTCGGCCAAGTGACCTCGTCTCTACTGCAGTCTTTCCTGGAGCGTGATGACGCACATGACGGAGGAAGCAGCAGCAATCCCGGCCGCACTTACATCGCTCTTCCGTCTGGTGTCAGCGTACAGCACTGTCTGCTCACCCGCCGCGGCGTGCCGGCACAGGAGGCGCACTCGTTTCCGACACGGTTCTACGTGGGGGAGCGCGTGTTGCTCATTTTTGACAACCTCGTCGCCGTGAAGAGACTAGGGCGTCCCAATGAGCTGCGCGTCGGGTGGTCACTGGCAGGTGTGAAGCTGGCCAATGTGAGTGGCACGAGTCAGACAACAACGGAGGGGGGAGGAACAAGTCGTTTGGAGGCCCTGGCGGCCGCACCGACGCACCCACTGCGGATTCGTAAAGAGAGTGTTCTGGCGCGCAGTCCATCGGTGATAAGCAATGCGTTGGCACCAGCGACAGCAACAACCTCCAGTCCGGTGGATGGCGATGCGTCGCCGCCGACCCTTGTCAGTACTCGAGTTAAAGTGGAGATTGAGGCGGTGCTAGCCTGCACTCTGAAGCTGATCCTAACGGTGAATGATGTGGAGAACGTGTTACACCTCCAAGTGCATGAAGAGGATGTCACCCTCCCTGGTGTCCTTGTGTTGCGCGACCGTCACCTGGATAGCTTCTCCCTCCCTGAAAAAAGCGTCCTTGCCGATCCTTTTGTGAACCCTCCGCCTTCACTCAAGTATCCGTACGAGTCGGTCCTGCACACCGCGTCTACATATTCGTCTCCTGAAAGTCGTGACGACACTGCGGCGCGTTGGGCGAGGGCTGCCGCCGAGCCTTGGTCAGAGTTTGTTCCGCTTCCCTGGTCACAGAACTCATCCCCAGCTATGTTGGCCTTGCGGGAGGTGACATACCCAACCCAGGACGCCACTGTCCGCGCCGCCACAAGCGCTGTGTTTTCCGCGCAGTCACTCGCAGACGAGGCGCGTCTGCGACAAACCAAGGAGCGCATGCGTCGTGAGGCTGACGCTCGCCCGGGTGGTGGGAAGTCGGGTCGACGACAACCGTACCGCGGCAACACATTCCTTAGAAACCGCCACTTGCTTCACTTTGGTGTTGACTTTTCCATTCCCTTTGCGAAAACTCGAAGGTAGAGAAATATTATTATCGCGGGGTGGGGTGCACAGACACACACACACACACACACACACACACACACACACACAAGAACAATGCGTTCTGGAAAGTCGACGCGTGCTCTTGAAGAAAATAAAAGAAGAAGTGTGTCAGTGACTCTCACCTACTCCATCTCCCTCTCTCTCGAGTGGAGGACCAACTCTTTTTGATCTCGAGGGGGGGCGAGTGTCCGTATGGAAGTGATGGGTGGTGGTAGAGGTGGGGGGCACGGTGAAATCCCTTCCCTCTACCCGGATTTTCTGGACTCAGGTTAACAATTTTTTTTTTTTTTGAACATCATCTCGTGCTTCACTCTTATCTACGAGGTAGCAACTCGCTTCGGATTTTTTTTTTTTACTGACGAACATCGTGGAATCATCGGCACCGGCGCGCGTCTGCCGCCTCTGTAGATGATCGAGATGGAGATGCCGACACGAAACAAATCCCTGGGACGGGGACGGGGACGGGGAAGAGGCCAGACGAGGAATCCATCTGTTTCTGCCGAAGTGAAGCACATGTTCCCCCCCCCTTTTTCCCCTCAAAAAAAAAAAGCAACACGTGAAATCGTTCATGTATCTCTTCCTTTCCCAATTTTATATGTATTTTAATGCAACATTGTTTAGCATTATATGAATTTCCCCCCTGCAAAAAAAAAAGCATACGTGAGGGCATAGTCCATCAAGCAGAGCCGAAAATAGTTGCTCATGCCACCAGAGATCTCACGCATCACTACCAAGTCTTCTCTGCAGCCGAGGAGAGGGTGCAGAGAACCTCTGCGACGGTCAAGCAAACATGTCCCTTCAGGTGGAGTCTTCTCAGGCGTATTAGATCGCAGAAGAAAAGAAGTCGTTGGCGACATTGTGTCACTCAGCGTACAAAGCGATCCTTTTCGAGCAACTGAGGATGGCGCGACGGCAAACGCGGTTGATTCATTTCCTTACACGGATGCAGGAAACAGTGGTGGCAGTGCGGTTGCACCGTTGACTTACTGTCACACCCGTGGCGCGGCGAGAATGTTTGCGCCATCTCACTGCCTTCATCGTCCTATTGCGTTGAGCATGGAGTCGGTGTCCAGCTGGGACGAGGACACACCAACTGGCGACGCATCCCAGGGTGAGCACTGCTGTTGTTCGAGTAGCAGCTTGCAGCATTCAAAAGTCTCGACGAACCCCTCCATGTACTTGACGGTTTTATCAAAGCACGTGGATGCTCCAGACGCTGGCAGTGGGGCGAGCGGTGGTAGAGATGTCACACCATCGACCATATTCCATCAACTCAACATTCGCTTAAATCGTGCGCGGCGACGGAATCGCGTGTGTGCATCGCCCGCATCTGCTGGACATCTCACCGGTTCGCTACAGAGGGCATCCCGTGCCCGTGATTGTGGTGGGTGGCATGTGCGACCTCAGCAATTTCCATTACGATTGCTCAGGGAATTTGCTGACTCGAACGATGGAATAGACTTGCTGGGCGAAGACTGCTCGAGCGAAGCCTTCTTGTCGTGTGTGGCAGGTGCGGGTGAGCACTGAAGTCGTTCATGTCCTACTGACCCTCTCATACTCGGTGGGTCGCGCTGCATACCCCCATTATGGGGTCTTGTATGACAGCACACAGACACGTACACACCCCACAGACGCTTCGTGTATTTGGTGGTTTCTTTCTTCCGTATTCGGGAGGATAGACAATGGTTTCTGTCTAGATCACATCAGGATACTTCTTGATTAGTTTTGAAAAATATGAATACTTATATATTGCCAGTAAGTCCATTTGCTGGTGCCACTCTGTGTGTGTGTGTTTTCTGGAGGGGTACGATAGAATCTAGTTCCCCGTTCACCCATCTGCCTCGTTTGGGTAACTCACTCTCACAGATTTGTTCACTACTCATCCTCTATGCACAGCTTGTAGAAGCAGATAGGTGTGGGTTTTTTTTTTTTCATTAGAAATCAAAGGTCAAGAGGGCGAAAGGATGCAGTTGCCCCCCCCCCATCCCTAGGAGACGTGGCGTGTAGGAGCGCGGGTTAGTCGGCAGGCACCCCGGGCGATTTCTGTGTTTCGGTGGACGGCGGTGTTTTTCTCCACGTTCTCCGGAACTGCTCTTGATTCGGCTCACACCTTCACTCCTTTTGACTTACCGTTGTTGCCTTCTGCTCCACCCCAATTCCCGCTAAATTATTATTTTATTTTTTTTTTTTGCCGCCTCACTGTTGGGACTAGCTCCGCACCAGAGACCCTGGGGCCCTTCCGTCTCCTCGTCCACGAGAGCCAGCCCTGAAGAGGGACACCTCACCGACTCGGTTCCACCGTACTTGTACAGTTGGAAGCACCAAGCGCCTCTTAAAGGCGCTGAGCATTGCCCAGCACGTTTTCCCTCAATCCGCCTCACAAAAGACGTTGGCGTGCTTCCGCACAGAGGCACGTGGTTGTACAGGACACACATCTGCTGCACCACGCGCGTAAACATCATTCATAGAACTCAAACGACAGCACTATCACACAACCGTACCGTTTTTTTTTTTCCTTTCTCCCCCCCCCCCCCTCCCCTCCCTCCCTCCAGGAATCATTCCGGTAGTTGGGGACTCCTCTCCCCTGCTCCCCCCTCCTCTCCCTTTTTAGCGCGTTTTTGTTTACATCTAACATTTTTATATAGTCAGGCAGGGTGCACTCGTTATCGGTGTGCTTGCTTCCCCTCCCACCACCTGTACAATGACACACATAGCATACAACAAGCGCGATATTCCACGAGCACTTCAGCGGCTAATCGACCACACCGATCGCGACATCGAACAGCTTTATCAACTAGCTAGTCGTGACCCCGACGCTTCGACGGCACCGGTGGCTGCCTCGAGGGAGTCTGTGATTCGGAAAGAGAAGAGGAGAGGGTCGAGGCGTCATCTCCACCGTCGCGGCCCGGATGCTCCAAGGACATCACATGACGAGGGAACCCCCAATGTGAGGGGCGTCGGATCCCACCGCGGCATACCCCTAGGCAGTCGTTCATATCGTGGTGGTGCTCGGGCAGCCGCGGAGCAAGGGGCAACATTTCCGTCCGCTACCCGGAGAGCGAGAGATGCCCACTACCGCGGCGACACTCCAGACGACGCGTACCACAGCAGCGACGATGTTTCGTTGGACAGCGATGCCGGCGATCCCCAATCTGATCTCACGACAAGCGAGAGCGACTCGGGCACTCACAAAGGAGGAGAGACAGCTGAGGGTGAGGAGGAGAGTGGGCACGGGCCACAGTCCCGCTCTGGTCAGCACGGCGGGAAGCGTGTATCTCACTCTCACCCCCCCGGGTCACGCCGCAGCACTGCCCTCGC
>CM007340.1:158571-231129 GCA_000333855.2 Endotrypanum monterogeii
TACGTTACCGTTCCGTTCGTTACGTAGAGTTAGTTTTTTAGTTTTTTAGTTTAGTTAGTCGACACGTAACGAAGGTAAGGTACGACGGTACGGAGGTAGGAGTAACACACACACACACACACACACACACACACACACACACACACACACACACACCGTGACTACAGCCGGCTAGCGTATTCTCTTCTTTACCTAATAACTTTACAGGGATCCTTACCGAGACGAGGGTGTGCTAGTGGGCTTGCGTGCGACTCTGTACTCCACAGCAGCACCCAGCTCACCCCACCACTTCCCATCCAGGCGCCTTTAGCCCGTCCAGCTCCCCAGGCCTCTGAATCATCGCCACTGACTCCCTCTCCTTTCCCCCTTTCCGTGTAGGCATGAGCCGACACAACCGCAAGCTGCACGTTCGTCTGTTGCGAGTTGGAGCTGCGGCCGCTGTCTGTGGCTTTGCGTATCGGCGGTGGCATCTGCGTGCCTCCAGTGCGCTGCCGGTGACGGCGTACCGCCAAGCCAGTGAAACATCGGATGGTGGCGATGACCCTGCTCCGCGTTCTTCGCGTTGGGCGGATCTGCAACGGAGTTCAGCGGCGGATCCCTTCGACCTCCTCGTTGTGGGTGGGGGTCTCACAGGTCTCTACACTGCCGTGGATGCGGCACAACGGGGCCTGCGAGTCGCATTGGTGGACGCCGCGGACTTTGGTGGGGGCAGCTCAACTTCGTGCATGCCCCATCTCTCCCCGGGTGCGCTGCCTTATGTGCAACGGGCCATCCGGCAGCGCGATCCGGGCTGGCTGAGCTTAGCGCTAGCTGTGCTGACAGAGGAGACAATATGGGTCAATGTGGCGCCGTGGTGCGTAGACGCCCCTGATACACTACGGCAGCGCTGTAGGGAGTGGTGGAGGCGGGGTGTTTCCGGGGAATCGGCGGCCAGATCAGGCGTGATCGAAGACGACACCGCTAGTTTGTCTGACGTAGCAGAGCCCTCCTCACCATTACCCTTTTTTCCCTCAGGCAGCTCGCCACTGGCCACAACGACGCTGTTGCCAGCTCTGCACTCGTCTGAGATGATCGAGTATCTCAGCGCAGCAATCGTGAGCACCGTAATGAGCATTTTTTGCGGTCCACTGCGCCCGAATGCGGTGCTACCTCGTTTCGCTGTCGAGAAGCGACTGCCAGGACTTACCTCCACCTCTGCGTCGTCCTCCTCTGCTTTGCAACTGCGAGGTGCTGTTATCGCAAACGACTTCTCGCTACGCGGGAACACAGCCGCCGTATCACTCGCTCGTACGGCAGAGGAGCTCGGTGTGGTCGTTCTATCGTATGCCCCCGTGTGCGCTATCCAAGAGGTATTTACGTCGATCACGACGGACCCTAATTTATTGTGTGACTCACGCTGTAGTTCTCCATGCGGGGGCGTCATGCTGGTTTCTGTTCGAGACGCGTTGGCTTCGGAAGCACCTGCGGCGTGTTCACCAGTGCCACCGACACCGGTGCGCTCTCTCTCCTCGCTCTGGCGGCCATGGAAGCGTGGCACCTCCTCCCTCACATCAGGAGACGGCGCAGGTGTGTCACCAAGAGAGGAAGCATTGCCGAGCACCAACACGCCAGTCACCACACGCGTTTTCGCACGAAGCGTTGTCAACTGCACAGGTTGCTGGACGGACACCGTGAGGGCCATGTATGAAGGAAATTCTCGTGACACCGTACCAGCTGTATTTGCCGGCTATCAGGTGTACTCCTATCTGATAGCTCCTGCCGATGCCGTGCGTGCTGCGTCCCCTCCCCGAACATCTTCCATGGAGGGACATGGGGATCGGCAGGAGGTAGAGGGACGAGTCCCACCGCTTTTGAAAACAATTTCAGGGGCGCTTGTGTTGAGCTCTCCCCGCTTGAGCTTTGCCTCGGTAACAGTTTTGCCGTGGTGGGACCAATGTGTGATGTTGGGGCCAAGCATCTCTTCCTTGCCGCAGTTCCCCGGAGCCGCATTGGCGGACACCAACACCATGCTAAGGTCCGTGGACGGGTATGCGGCACAGCGGCAGCGCACGCTTTCGATGCTGAGCAGCAGCGGCGTGACTGTGGATGCGTCGCGCTTGCTTTCGTGCGTGTCGCAGATTGTTCCATACGTAAAGGGGCCAAGGGCGGTCCCGTGGGCTGGAGAGTTGCTGCATAGAGGATACGCATTTCAGTTTGCTTCATTGCCACTGAGGGAGGATAGCGTGACAGCTCCATCGCCAGAAAGAAATCCTGCTGACTCCGAGCATCCTGTGGTAGATGTTGCTCGCCGCGATGTCCCACTGCTCCACGTGTATGGTGGAGCTCCGGTGATGGCGCGCCGGATTGCTGAGGAGGTGGTCGATGCTCTTGTGCGACACGAGCCTCCGATATTCCCGCAGGGGACGCGCAATCGAATACTACCATGCCGCACGCGATACCTACGGCTGAAGACACCGGCTTCCCTCTGCACCCCTTCAAGCTCTGGGCCCGTGAGCGCCGAAGCGCGTCTAGAGGCCCTTGTAAAGGAGACCTACGCTGAACGCTTGGTTGATGTTGTGGCTCGTCGCACACACGTCGCATACACCAGTCCTTTGGAGGCTCTACAAGCGCTACCAACTCTAGCGGATGTGATGGGTGGTTTGCTACAATGGACTGAGGGCCGACGACAGGCAGAGATCGCGGTAGCACGGCATCTTGTGACAAGCGTGGCAGTGCCGGTGTAAGTTGATTTGATGGCAGCGTACACAATGATGGCGCTCGCTCCACGAAAAAAAAATTATTGGGCATGGACGGCGATCTTCAATTTTTTTTTTTTACTTTTGGCTCCCCACGAGTTCCGCCTAGACGACTTGTTCTTAAAAAAAAAATTTACATGCCCTATCACGGACTCGTATGTGCGCTGTCAGGTTCGTTGCCTCATTTGTTTGTGTGGGCGTATGAGCGCGTTTTTCCAGTATAATTATTGGCTTTTGTTTTCTTATCGTTGAATATATATATTTTTTGTTCTTCATATACTTCAAGCGCTTCCATCACGTCAACGCTCAATTCGCCACATGCGCATCGCCAATGAGAGGGTGAAGAGCAGCAGCAAAGACAAAAGGAAGGAGGTATGTGGTGTGATGTGCTGTCGTGGGCGACGAAGATTGACTCGATCAAGGTGGAGTCATCCTCTTGGACAGGTTCCGTGCTGATCGTGTGTGTCATGAGGGAGGAGAGAGGGGTCATAGATATCTTGGGCATGCCAACCCACGAAGTTACCGCTGCATGTGCCAGGGCCGGCCGTGAAGTGTTTCCTTCCCCCCCCTCCGATGCGAGGTATCTTGTTGTTGCGAGTGGATTTTTTCTTTCTTCTCAGATCGACTACTTTGATGGGCCTCTGTGCGTGGCAGCGGTCGTGCTTTGAGACTGCTCCTTGATCGTCTTATTTCTTCTGTGTATTGATCGTCTCGTGTGTACATCCCTGATTAGGCCGGAAATGCCTCAACTTTCTTTCGCAAGTTGGGTGGCCTTTTTATCGGAGAACACCGTGCAACTTCTGTTTCCTTGCCAATACCGACCAGCTTCTCGCTCCTTGGAGGCCAATAGAAGAGAATGCAGAGAAGTCGCAGCGATGTAGCGCTGCTGCTGTCGGGGCGGTTAGCTCCTGAACAGAATTCC
Source organism: Endotrypanum monterogeii (assembly GCA_000333855.2). NCBI lineage: Eukaryota > Euglenozoa > Kinetoplastea > Trypanosomatida > Trypanosomatidae > Endotrypanum > Endotrypanum monterogeii. Next base: position 162,229 of record CM007340.1, read on the forward strand.
GGCGGAGGGGATCACAGAGGTGTACATGCTTGCACCACCTCCAAGATGAATGGGCCTGCCAACGCAACTTTGGCACACATATGCACACACTACTCAACTCCCCCCCCTCACACACACACACACACACACGTGCGCACACGCATCTTTATATTCATACAGAGGAGCCCTCAAGATGATGTCCCTTTACCATGAGTACTACGGGGTGCACTACACGCCGCGTGGACTGGCGTCGTGGGTATTTTACGTGCTTTGTCTGCTGGTGATCCTCGTTGCACCGTTTTTTATTGGACTTGGGATGCAAAACTTTTGGTTAACGAACAACTATTTCTATCATATGCCGGAGGTCTCTTTCACGGGGCGATGTGCAGTTCGTGTCAGTACTATCCTTGGCAAGGAGTACTTATGGACGTGCTCCGACCTGTTCCAAGGCACCCTTCAGGCGACATCGCTCAGCGTCTTGCCGTATTTCGCCATCTTCGAGGAGGACAAGAATGTCGACGGCAAGGTCGATGTGGCAAATTTTGTGATGAATTTCCCTCTCGGCGATGCGCTGGAGGCTACCTCCCTCTACCAACCGGCTGTACCCGGCACGACTGGGGGCGTCAACGCCCCGACTTCGCAGCGCGATGCGATTCTCGAAATTAGTTTCTTGCCTGAATTTGTTTACTACATCAGGCATTACTTGGTGAAGGTGAACATGACCGCTGCACCGCTACTGCGCTACAGACGAGCTCCCTTGAGGGTGGGATTCGGAAATGCCACGGGGACGCTCGAGCCAGACGCCCCACCAACAGGGAACTCTGCAACAACCACGTCGAACACCTACAGCTGGAGCGGGGCGCCGGTGTGTGCCCTCACGAAGGCAGACATGCTTTTTCACACTACTCACAGTCTCATCAAATCCCCCTCCGTTGCCTACACGCACACATACACATCCAGCCCCCTCCAGGAACTTGCGCATCAGCCCGCCGATTTGCTAAATTTAGATCACTTCGCCGGAAACTACGCGGCTCGAAATCAATCTGTTGTGTTGCGTCCCTACGTGGAGACGGATGGTGGTTTGGATGTGCTGCGCAATGATGGGGGTGTGGTGCGTGGGCTTTGGGAGGATCTAGACGATCTGAACGCTTTCACATGGTATGTGCAGCTGCGCATTTTGCCGGCGGAGGTGCCGTATGTGCCATCCTTCGCGGAAGCACTGAAGTGGGGCTGGGTACAATATTTTGTTATCGCCTACGCTCTTCAGTGGCTGCTCTGGAAGGTGCGCATGGTCATGACGAGAACAGGGGCGATGAGCTCACGGGCCGTCTTCAGCACGATGCGACGGCCCTACTAGCGGTCCTCTGTACGGTGGGGTGGGAAGGCTCGTCCAAACTTTTACACGCTCTCCGTTATTCGAAGACTAAAAAAAAATCCCGTGGACATTGTAGAAAATTGAACTCTCCACCCCCCCCCCCCCGCTCCCTTCCGACTCTTCGCACAGCAGGCACATGTGTGGGGCAAGTCATAGAGATAAGCCTGAGCCAGGTCTCCCATCCAATCGATAATAATAATAACAGATACGTCAAAGTAGCGAGGTGTGCCACTCGATAGCACGTACCTTCTACGCAGACACACGCATACACCTCTGGGAGACACTGTTCCCCGTGTATGTGTTGGTTGATCGGTGTGGAGGAGGTGGAGTTGCAAGATGGGTTGCTGCTACACTCCTCTTTCTCCACGGCGGTCTTTTCTCGACGACCAATGCAGCCGCCTCACCGCCATTCTCCCTCCCCCCCGCTCTCTCTCCCTCTCTGGGTCGCACTTCTCCATTCAACTCGCACCCATCTCCTTACTCATCCACGTACACGCGCACATGCAAACGCATCTTTGTGCAGGCCAGCACTCATCTGTGCTCCTTCCTTGTGCGTCGTCGTCTTTGTGTGGAAGGTGGTGATGGTGGTGGTGGTGCTTGTCCTGCAAGATACCTTCAACGATATCTTGGCGCGGGTTTCTCCAACTGACACATCCCCTGTTGTCGCTGTATCGTGAGACTAGGGACAGTCTCACATATGTGACGCGGGAAAGGACGCACAACAACCTCCGAATGAGTAGTTGGTCTGACGCACACGCTCCTCGAAACATTTCCGCTCACCTAGTCATTTTGTTTGTTTGTTTGTTTGTTTGTGTTTTATTCTGTTTCTCCTCCCTCTGCGTGTGGGGCTGCTATCGCGACTAAATAGAAAAGTCGGTACCGCCGACACACACATATAAATATATACATATTATATATATATATATATATATATATATTCGTGTAAATGGCGATTGTGGTAGTGCTCATCGGTCAATGTGGCAATCAGCTTGGTGACGAGCTTTTCACGCAGCTGGCACTGTGCACCTCTTCGAGTACATCTAGCGCCGCAGGGGCACCGTCTGGGCCCGCTGCGAACCTCTCGCCCTTCTTTGCGCGTGATGGCAAAGCACGCTGCGTTCTCATAGATACCGAGCCAAAGGTTGTTCTTGGGGTTCAAAAGCGGCACCAGGACATCATTCGACAAGAAAACGTTGTTTATGGTCAGTCTGGCCGCGGGAACAACTGGGGACTTGGCTACTACGGTGTGAACACGGAGCAAAGCAAGCGCACAGAGCGTAACGCGGCCGTGCAACGGGCCTTTCGAAATATCGGACGAGATCAGCGCGAGAAGGATGACAGCGTGCTGGGCAAGGCATTGCAAGCTATTCACTGCGAAACCCGGCGCACCAGCGACGCTGATCATGGAAGTGGTGGCTTTGAAGCGATTCTTGTTCTTCACAGTCTCGTGGGCGGTACAGGGAGCGGCCTTGCGTCCAAGTTGACAGCGCGGCTGCGGCTCTACTTCACGGAACCTCCACCCGGTGAGCAGGTCGATGAGGCGTACGAGTCCCGGATGAGGCGCAGCGACGGTTTTGACGGTGGTGTGTACGGGGAACAGCAGAGGGCCCGCCATCTGGTGAACATCGCCGTCGCTCCCCAGGTTCTCGGAGAGGTGGCTACTCAGGGGCTGAACAGCGCCTTAACGTTGCAGATGTTGCAGCGGCACTCAGACGCGGTTCTACTCCTGCGCAACGACGATGCAATGTCACCTGGAGAGCCACAAGGGGGTAGCGTTTGCACAGGCGCGTCTCTGCTGACACGTTGCGTCACCTTCAAGGAGGCCAATGAGGTCCTCGTATCACTACTACTGCCAGTGTTGCAATACGGCCGGAAGTCGGGGTGTATCACGCGCCTCCTCGCCCAGTGCATTCCTCCCGCTTATCAGCGAACAACTGGCGGTAACAGGATACTGACACTTCTCGCCACGCCGCAGCGCAGCTACGCGACCATGTCGCAGTGCGTTCACCGGGCAATGTTCTTCACCGTCCACGGCGGAAGAATCTTTATGCCTGGGTATATGCCGACGGTCCCTATTGACGAGTTACTGAGTCGCACAGCTCTGCGACTGTCCGGGGGCGTCAGTCATGGAGTACAGCGTGTTGATAACGAGAGCGACTCGAGGAATCTACGAGGCGTGGAGAATGCCAGCGACGCACAAGGTCGAAATTCGGATGCAAAACACAAGTCTCGCAGTCGCCGTCGTGCAACTGGCTTCAGCGGTGGCCTTAGCGCAGGGGCCGCTGCTGCTGCTGCTGCATCCAGACTTGCTTCACAGCAGCGGCAACAGGCACCGTTGTCTTCGCTCTCTGCCGCACCTTGGAAACAACGCGGGCGAGCGCGAGACGGCGACAGCCGCGTTGGAAGCTCAGGCGATGATGAGGACGGGCGCTGTGCCGAGGGGCGCAAGGAAATCGACGAGATCGACAGACGCGTTTATCTTGAGTGTCCCACAAATATCCCGTCGGCGTTGTACCAGCACTACCTGAAGCTTCCTCGTGCGCCGGTAACGAAGGTTTTCGGAGAGCTCGATGGGGTGCTGGTGGTGAACGAGGCGTTGGAGCTCAACAGGCGCGTGCTTTTCCCCCTCCTTCGGTCAGCTGCACTGAAAGTGTCGTCTGGCGCCTTTATGTCCTCCTACGAAGACGTCGGCGTGAAGGCGGAGAGTGTCCAACGGGCGTACCGTGAAGTTGCTGAGGTCCTGGCAAAATCAGAGGAGCTCTAGTGATGTAGTCGATCGATGATGACCCAGCAGGAAGGCCATGCGCTGCATTTTAGCTGGAGCCAAACGCCTTGGTGGTGCACTGAGTCTCCCTCCGTGCTTGCATGCATGTCTGTGTAGGGAAGGAGGACGCGGGGGACGGCAAGGCTTTTGTCGTGCACCCCTTCAGATTCCACCGTTCCATCTGTCACAGCTGTTGGTGTCCTTGATGGATCCCTTCCCCTTCCCCGTCCTTCTCCCATCCTGTACCTCCCCGTTCCCCGCTCCCCCCTCACACCCTTCTTTTTGTCTAGCTAGATGCGTGTTGTATTTGTTACGCGGAGGGACTTACATGCCGTGATCGCTTGCCCCCTTCGAGTCCATGTCCCGTTGGCAGTTGGCTCCCATCACGATCACCCCTTCCACGACAGACTTATTGGTCACTTGGGCCGTGTACGCGTTGTACAAAAAAAAAAAAAGGATCGACATGAACAATTTTTTTTTTCGAGATGAACACACATTCGAGTCACGCTGTCTTGTATTAGGCCGTGTGCGTGTCTGCGTGGAAAGGTGTCGCTCAGTGGTGCCCAAGTCCACGCTACACAGTGACGGTATTGTTTCACGTGTGCTTCTGTGTTGTTTTTGCTGCTCTGCAGACTTTGTCCCCTACTTAGTGCGATGCAGGCGTTCCTTTCCACCCCCGCTCCTCCTCCTCCTCCTCGGTGCTCCCTGCTATTGTCATACCTCCTCTACTTTTTTCACTGCTCTCCTGATATATATATATATATATATATAAAGTATTGCATCATCACATACTCCCCTCCCTCCTCCCACACACTTATACCAACACCGCGTTCACAGGGGTATTCTCTCGTCGCAGAGAACTTTTTCGTTGCATTTTCTCTGAAAGAGTCGCTCGAGTGTGAGCCTACACCCACTGAAAGGCGCGAGTTAACGTGAACAGATTCTGTGCCCTGGATCAAGCGCACTCGCTGAGATGCAGCGATGGTCTTATACCCGCTGTTTTTTTACGCCAACATCGAGGTCACGCGCTTTTGTGCTTGTGCGCCGTCGCCAGCGTAGGGAGCTCATACCTTCCTTCTCCTGTGGATCCGAATCCACAGCGCCGCCGCCAAGTGTTGCGCATCAGCGTGCTTCTCTTGTTATTCCGTCTGTGGAGAGGCTGACAACGCCCCCCAGCCCGCGGCTCTCCAATCGTTATGTCAACACACAAAGCGTGAACGATGATGGAGCGCAGGGGGGACATGCGGAGAACTCCAACGGCTTCCAGTTCGCCGTCAAGGACAGTGAGCGGGGCTTGCTTGACCACGGTGTCTCCCCCGATGCGTTAAATCTCATTGCAGAGGCTGAGAGGGACTACCGGGCAAGCTCAGCCTACTTGCATGAACGACCAGGTGGGGTCAGCATGCTTGCATCGGAGACGCATGTGGATGAGGTATCGGGGAAGCAGGTTAGCACAACACGGATTGCAGCGCCATTCGGGGAGACGTACGTCCCCTCTAATCAAGAGCGGTTCGCGCATCGCCAGAGTGTGGGTGAGCTGAGTCGACAGCGGGACATTGTAGACAAACCGTATATGCTTGACGAGCATGCACAGTTAAACCTCCGGAAGGAGCGTCAGCTCTGCGAACTGCTGGACTCCCCCATGCCGCAGATCGCAAAAGCAGATGAGGTGTCTCATATTCTCCTTGATAGTTTCTACCCCCAGAGTTTGTCCTTGCAGCCACGAACGTGTGAGTCGGTAATGCTTTTGTACTCACATGCAAGTTATCTCCGGCGTCTACAGGGGCCAGCAAAGCCGCGTGCAGACAGCAAGGGCGGCGCAGACCCGTTACTGACAGAGTCTGGTGCGGCCGTCACTGCCGCTGTGCCACTGATGCCCCAGGATGTTCCGCTTCTAGATGACATGCGTCGTCTGTACAGTCATCAGAAGCGCTGCTTTGTCAGTCCGACACCCCTCGCACTGGAGCATTTAATGACAACGCTGAGCGTTATTACTGCACCGAGTACGACTGTCTTTCATCTCGCCAATCGTCTTTTCCTCGACGCGGACAAGTTTGTTCTCCTGCCGACGCGCACGATGTACACGGCCTACTTCACTGTGTGCCAGGTGAACAACGCGATGCAGTTCGCGATCGCGCGTTATAAGGATGCTGTGCAAGCCTTGGAGCTGTCTGTCGACGCGCCGATGCTGACGGCGCTGCTCAAAGGTTTGAATGAAGGCGGGTACGTGGAGGAGGCCGTTGCGTTGCTGTCACACCTGCAGCACATAGCGGTATCGACGCCGCTGCTGAACGCTTCACTGGAGACGCTGCTGCTCTCTGAGCAGCCGCTCTCGTGTTTTTCTATCTACAGCGCCATGCAAGGGTCTTCGATCAAGCCTAACGCGGAAACATATTCTTTGTTGTTGCTCGCCTGCGAGAAGTCTCAGCAGTGGGGCCGCACGACGATGGTGCTCGAGGATATGCAGCGCCGTCGTGTGCGAGGCAACGAACACACCCTTAATCTACTCCTGAAGGGTCTGTTGCAGCAGCGTCTTCACAGCTTTGCAGTGCAGCTGTATCGCACAATGCTGGCAAAGAAAGTCCCATTGTGGCCAGCACTTGAGTCTGGCGTGCTCTCGCTGCCGCGATAGGAGGGAGGCGGGGAGAGGCAAGCAGAGGTGGGGGTGATGGTGGTGGCATTTGCCCTTTCGAATCGCTGATGATGCTCGTTTCTGTGAGCGAGCGCCGCCGCTGGTCTCCTTTCTTCCGTTTCCGCTACACCTGTTTTTTTGTTTTCCTTTTATCAGCTAAGCACAGGAATCCTTGATGCCAGTAAAAAAAAAAAAAAAGTTGTTCACAAATCGACTAGACAACACTCGAGTGATGTTGCCACGCCTTCTGCACCGCTCTTACTTTATCAAGCTGACTAGATGGTGTGCCTCGGTGTGCTTTTCTGCACACGTGCGCAGGGGGACTTGGGGGATCTGCTCTGCTTACCTCTTCCCTATGCATTTCATTCTCCTGATACACATACGCACACAGGCACCGACTTTTGCATCTACACGTCGTCACGTTTCGGTCCGCATTATGGCGTGCGTCTCACGACAATAGACACACCTACTCTTTCTCGCCTTTCCACTTCGGTCTTCTTCTAATCTTGATGGATGCTGATCAGCACGTCTGTTCTTTTATTAAATAGGCGCTCACTTCTCCGGTCGTGGGAACAACCCGGATTCTCTCGTGCACACACACACACACACACACACACACTGGCGCAAAAAAAAAAAAAAACACTAGTATAGGTTGTCAGGGGAGGGGCGTCATGTCGCTTATGCCCATCAAAGTAGAGGTGAAGGAGGAGGGCCAGCACGGTACCTCAGCAGCAACACAGGAGGCAAAGCTTGGTATCTTCTCCAACCACGAAAGTCTTGGTGACGGCAGCCGTGTCGAGAAAGAAGGCACCCTATACGTTTGTGGGAACTGCACTGCACAGCTATATTTCAATCCCGACTCACGCCTCCTGTGCCCAATCTGCTCTCACATCACCGGTGCCTCGACTGTCTTCTACAAGATCCGAACAGAGTCCACCACGTACGACACAGTCTAAAATGAAGGTCCCAAAGGGGTGCGACGAGGGATGGAGGACCCTCTCGAGGTCAAGAGTGATGGGGTAGAGCACCTGGATGACACACCTTCACCTTACTTCACAGGTGTTTCTATTTGCCACCTCCCCCCGGGTGAATATATATATATATATATATATATATATATATATTTGTGTGTGTGTGTGTTTCTTCCCCAAAATTAATTTATTGGTCTGTTGCCAGACGTGCGGTGGGGGGGAGGGGGGGTGGCAGCGTACCATGGTATCTTCCCCGTCTTTGACCTTCGAGTGTACGTTACTCATTTATTCTTCACAGCAACATGCACCAACGCACCAAGCAGAGGAGCCTTTTTTTGATTCAAAGGTGGTGAATAGGGAAAAGCGTGAACAAAGCAAGTGCAACATATATGACCGACGTAGCTGCACTGTGTAGTTAAAACGTTTGCTGCGTCCGGCACCCTTGAATGTTCGTAGCTACGTGACTTCTCTATTGTGTTGTGTCCGCCTGAGGATCTGCACTCGGCTGGTTGTTGTTGGACGATATTCAACTTCACGGTGCCTTCCTGCTTCGTGTCACATCTTTGCTACACCATCATATCTATCCTCTTTTCTCTGCCTCCATCCTTTCTTCCTTCCTCCTCCTCCTCCTCTCCTCAAGTGGCTATGAGCACGTTTCTCACCCCCACCCCATCGACAGCCAGTCCTGTCGGCACAAAAGCAGATGGCGCTGTGGCCGCAGCCCCGCGATGTGTTTGCGCTACCTGTATGATGAGGCTACCGATGCCCCGGCCCTCGTCTGTGTTCACATCGTCTCAGTGTCCGCAGTGCCGTATGAACGGTATGGATGCTAAGGTAGTGTACGTTGGTCGCGCGCAGCCGACAGAGCACTCCACGCGATGATACACGTAGTGATTGACGGAGAAAAGAAAAGGCGCCGGCCTTATTTAAAAGTTGGTGTTTTGTTTTCACATGAACCCCACCCCACCCACTGCTTAGACGCACTCGTCGCACCGTCTCGATGTATGCGCTATCTTGTCGTTATCTTTGCGTTCATTTGGTTCTCTGGATTTGTGTGTACACCCATAGTCTCATCCGGAGAGCGTGAGGGGGGGGGATCATACAGTGGCGCACTCCGTCCTTACCCCACTTGCTCTCTTCACACTGCAGTGCATAGGTAATGTGTAAGGTATCTCGTGTCTACGAGAAAATAATCCGTGCTTTCACCTCCACTACGCCCCTGACGTATTTCTGTAGGGAAAACTCGTCTCCTCTCCCTCCCTCCTTATCTTGCCTTTGCCTTTATGCCGTAGAGCGACTCACTCACGCACCCGCGATCTGGGCAAGCGAACACATGTGTGCTGGCGGACTACAAGCTTCCAGCATCTTTTAGGGGACCACCGCCACCATGTCGATTGAGATGATCGTGGAGGCGATTCACGCATCGCCAGTGCGCTTGTCGCTGTGCATCTGCGGTGCAGGCGCTGGCGTGATTCGCCATCTCACTCGGGTGTCCGGGTGCAGCCGCACTCTTCTGGAGGCTGACATCCTTTATCATCGAGGATCCACACAGGCTGCACTGGATGGTTTGCCGCACAAAGTTGTTAGCGCCGATGTGGCTCGTCAGCTCGCCCAGCACGCCTTTCACATGTCTCGCGCGATTACTTCAGCAGAGATGCGTGGCCCTCTGCACTCGCCCACCCCGGAACTATCCGAGGGGGCGTCGAGTGTCCTCTTTGGGGTTGGTGCCACCTCTGCCATTAAGACGAATCGCTCACGCCACGGCAAGGACGAGGCGTACGTCTCCGTCTGGGGTGGTGCCGTCAGCATGCCGGGCAGTGCGTCCCCATCGAGCCGCAGCAGCTCTGCAATGCTTGGCCAAGTCCGCGACTACTACATGGTATTGCCAGACTGGATGAGCAGGGCAGAGCAGGATGAGCAAGTGGAGCTGATGTTGCTGCACGCGATCTCGCGTACCATAGAGCCATACATCACCACCGATGCGGGGTCCGGAGGGACAGGCACCGATGCAGCTTTCCGGCACGTCTACCCATGCCCTTTGTTCCGACCCCGGCCGCCCACTGTGGGCGAGCGTGATGCTTTCCCAAACCCAGGCGCAGATACGTCGAGTCCGTTGCCTGGGCATTCTGTAGCCGAGGGTTCGGCGCCGTTGTGTTCGATGCCGCTGGAGTCTCCGCCGGCGCCGGTGTGTTTGGATCTATTCGGGGAAGTTCGGCTTGCTGTGTTGAACGTCCTCAACGGAGGTGGCTCGGTGAAGGAGTCCGGCAGCAGTGTGCGGGATGTATGTGCTCTGTGGAATCGCCATGGTGAGTTGCGCTGCAGAGGTGTAGCTCCTTACTTAGAGGATATGTGTTTCGTCTCGGAGGGGGTGACGAATGACCAAGAGGGCGGCCGCCACGGTCAGCATCCTTCCCCCACTGCGTCAGCCGATGTGATACGTCTTCTTTATCCTGGATCTTTTAATCCGCTGCACTACGGGCACACGGAGATGGCACAGGCGGCGAGGCGTGTGTTGCTTCAGCGACAGGAGAAGACTCTCGTGCAGACGGCGCTGTCGACATCAGTGGAGCTGACGTATGAGATTGCTGTGAATGTGGCGGATAAAGGTGCCATTGAGGTGGATGACCTGGTGGGGCGCGTGTACCAGTTTTTGCGCCGCGGTGAGCGGGTGGCTGTGACTGCGGCGAGTCTCTTCATCGAGAAGGCGCGGTTGTTTCCAGGGCACGGCTTCCTCATTGGCGTCGATACCGCCACGCGTGTGCTGGACCGGAAGTACTACAGCTCCCACAAAGACCCGGCGGAGGCGGAGGCTGCCATGGTGACAGCGCTCATACGTGACATCGGCGGTAGAGGGTGTTTTTTTGTCGTCGGCGGGCGCAATATAAATGACGCTGCGGGGTGGCAGGATATGTCTACGCTGCGTGTTCCAGAGAGTATCCAGCATCTCTTCATAGGCATTCCATCCACAGAGTTCCGCGTCGATGTCAGCTCAACAGAGCTGCGCGCACGGCGCAGCTCTCCCGCCGCATAAAAGGCGCACACGTGTGGGAGTTTTTTTTAGTATATATATATATATATATATTTATATATTGTTAGGGGCCCCGCGGATCTCTTGGTCGTGGCGGATGGGCCTCTCTATTTTTGGGCATGCGGGAACATATCTCCCGCAACTGCGTGCGCCTCACTCACTGACCCCTTGCTCTTCCCCTCCCCTACAAGTAACTGTCACTACCAACACACGCGCCGGGATGCCATGAGAGGGCGTGCGGCAGGTGTTATCACTGCTTTTCGCATTACCTTTTCATTATTGTCATCAAACATATGTGGGGCAGGAGAGGGAGGCGACGGTGCTTTCCTCTATTATTTCCTCGAGCCCCGAGTCTGCGTGTGCGCACTCGTGTGTGTGTGTGTGTGTGTGTGGATATGGATATGGATGCTGGACAACCGTATTGGCATGAAGGGCACATCCTCCGACCCCTCTCTACCCTTCCCTTCCCGCACACCTCGTAAAAAAAAAAAACGAAGCTGATGTGAACACTGAGTAGGCGACTCAGCCTCGACCACGTGAGGGAAGGGGGGAGGGGGGAAGGGAGGACTAGTGCAAGCGATTGAGGAGCTCATTGTAGCCTTCTTGGCCTGCATCAATCGCAGTTCAAGCGATCGCGTTTGCCGTGACAATCGGCTAGAGGTGTATCTGAAGAGATTTCTTATTTTTTTTCTTCAAAATGCCCCAGGACTCGCAGGCGAACGTTTGCATCAGACAGCGTCACGCCAGTCGGTTGAAGGTGGTGCTCAGCAGCAGCTCTCATTTCAACGTGCTCACTTCTCCTCCTTCTTGACACCCTTGCCTTCTCTACGGTGACCATGTTGCCTGCCGACAACGTTTCTTACATATACATCTCTCTCTCTCTCTCTTATATATATATATATATCCACACACAAACACCCTGGCCTTGATGTAGCGAAACGTTAACTCGCTTAGCGGAAGCTAGCGAAGAGGAGGCTAATCAAATTGAGGTGAAGCGTTTTTTTTTTTTTCAAAGGGGGGGAGGGGGACGTAGTTGACACAAACGGACACCGCTGAGAACAAAGCGGGGTGCAGGAACGCATAACTGCAGCACTATTTGAGGGTGACCAGCACTTCACTCTTTCTGTTTGGCTACGCGACTTTGCCTCGTTTTTTTCTCTTTTTTTAGGTTGGCGGAGTGGAGCATCCCACCCAGTTATATATTTTTCTTCTGTAGCTTTTTTTTTTTTTTTTGGATCGTGCTCCATTTTTTCAGGGCGAATAGCTGTTGTGCCCTCCGATCGCTGTTGGGCCTTTTTTTTTTTCACTATCCATTTCCCGCGACACCATCTTGAGGCCTTCCCCCCCCCCCCCTCACAATGATGTTTCGTTCCCCTATTCTGAGGCGGGTGTTCAACCGCAAGAACAAGTCCCCGCAGCGAATGTCTAACTTCACCAAAGTAACGAACCTGAACAAGGCGGAGAAAGTGAAAAGCGAAACGATCGATGGGGACATCGTCAAGGGCCGCGGCCGAGTACACCGTCGTTCGCACAGCGGATTGAAGGATGCAATCGAGGAGATGGAGCACCCAGCTATTTGGCTGTGGTATCCGTGGCGCAAGAACCCGGAGCCGCCAACGCCGTATATGCCGTCGCGACGTGCGCTTAAGAATATTCATGGTGCCATCTTCACCGATCTCAGCCCAATTCAGAAAAAGAAGCAGGAGCAGATGCTGTACGGTGTCAACATCCCCGAAACAAGAGCCATGAAGTTCGAGCAGCAACACCCGCTCCTAGCGATGGCGCTCAAGCAGCTGGATGGGCAGCCGAAGGGGTTCCCGTTCTGGTACAAGAAATACCCAACACGTCGCCACGCCTATGAGCAGCGCTTCAGCGTGCCGGTAGAAATGCTGGAGGGGTATAACGAAAATGTCAAGAGGGCCTTCAGTAAAGATATGATGACCATCCAGGAAAAACAGTTTGCACAGGAGGCGATGTACATGGAGCGCTACGCTGAGCATGATTTTGATACCACCAGTCCGGCAGTTTTGGCGGTGAAGATGGCCTTGAAGGTGCGCGTGCTTCGGAATCACTTACTGACCAACCCACACAACAACATTGTGAAGACGATTCTCGCCAATACGGAGCGGCGACTCAATCACACCCTTCGCCGATTGCGCAAAGTAGATTTCAGAAGGTACTGGGAGATTATTCGCGATCACGACGTCCAGGATGTGCTGCAGCCACCCAACTTGGTGACGTACCGACAGGGCTCATACTGGCGATACGACTGGAACGCAGGCTTAGCCATCAGCACACAGCTTGCTGACGTGCTTGACCCGCGCGGCCTCAACGGCTGTGTCGAGACGGGTCGGTCCCGCTCGGAAGTCGCTCGAGACCTCGGTCTGTCATACACGCGCCCGCTGCAGGAGAACGAAAAGAAGCAGCTCTCAGAGCAAGCCCTCTACTACGAACGGCTGGCCAAGTTCAAAATAGAGCAACCGGAGGCAGCTCGTGCGCAGGAGCGCGAACGCTTTGTCCGCAAGTTTTCGGGGATGTTTCTCAAGCTGGACATTAAATCTGGTGTTCCCGACTTTCCGAGCACTTACCGGAAGCTGCTCGGCACGCAGGTGGCGCGGTGGTCGTCGAAGCGACACGGTCCCATGTAGTCAACATCAGAGGTGTTGCGAGATGTCCCCCAGCATACTTTGGGTTGTGCAGTGCCCCGTACCGATTTGTCATCCCAATGAACTCCTCGTCTTTCTTTTTCCCGTTTTCGTCGTTTCTTTGTGTGCGTGTCCTCAAATTATATATTTTTGTCTCGGTTGGGAGGAGCGCGTTGAGGGGGAGAGGCGAGAAGTCTCCACTGTCTTGACTGTGTGTCATTCTATGCATCTTTTTTTTTGCAACTTTTGTGCATGCGTGTATATATATATATATATATATATATATGTGTGTGTGTGTGTGTGTGTGTGTCTTTGTTTGCACATGTGGGTGGGTTGATGAGTGTCCGAGTCTGTCCTTGTCATTTCTCCGTCTCGACTTCCCTGTTGTGTCTCACCCCGGTCGTGTGTCTGCGGTTCACAGTTTCTACTCTATAACAGGAACAACAAGATGTGTTTCCAAGAAAAAAATAAATGAAAATCAACCATACGGTATCTGCAGCAGTGCACCATCGTCCACGGCCAGATGATCTGATAACCCAGCTACAGGTGAGTGGATAGTCTATCAGACAACTGCAAGGAAGTGAGGCTCATCTAGTCGTTCGAGGATAGGGTAGCAACTTTGCGGGTGTATATATATATATATATGCGTGCTGCTAATATCTTCTAGCGTCTGAGGGGGCAAAAAAAAAAGAATCTCATTAAACCTCTGTCGCTTTGCTTTCAATTTTTTTTTTTTTTTGTGTGTGTCCAGGCGTGGCTGTTTCCCCTCTCTTACTTCTCGTTCTCCCATCTGCTGCCCTGGATTTAGAAAAATCCTTTGCAACTTGCATCCGGAACGGTGGGTCTGGTGGCGAGAGTGAGGAAAACCCAGAAGAAGAAGAGGAGGGAGGGGAAACGAGAAGCGGGGGATAGCACACACATACACACACACACACACACATACACACACAACACACACACACACACACACACACACACACACAAGCACATACACACCGATACAGTGTGCATGTTTGTACCGACTTCACCGAGGGGAAAAGCGAAAGTCGTAATCCAGTGAAGCTTTAAATGTCGCGAGGAGATTTTTTTTTTTACCCACGGAGACACAGTCGCACCTACTCAATCCGGACGGCCACAGAACTTTCCTTCGCATCGCCACACCGACGAGGCGGATGTCCGGGGTGCCAGATAAGGTGCTGGTCGGGCCCACAACGTATGTGCACATCCGTCATAGAGAGAAAGACTACTACGTACCAGACTTCATTGCAAGGAATGTTGCGGGTCTCCCATCGTTGCTGTTAGATGAGAATAGCGTGCATTTCTGGCGGTATGGCGTGTCGAAGGAGCACAGCAACACCGTGTTCTTTTATAATCCCAAGACCCACAAATCTGTTTGGGTGCTCCCTGTTGTGCACCACGATGGTCGCACAGAGCTGCTCGGTGCTGGTGAAGCCATGCGACCCATCTACGCTAGTAACGTTGACGATGCCGGTACTGATGAGACCCCAGGAAAGAGGGGCGGCGTGCTCAGCAGCACGCGTGGACGCGAAGAAGACAAGGGAGGCATCCATGACGGAAAGCAGGAGGTTGACGTCACCAGCTCACCTAGTCCACCGAATCCAATGAAGTTGGCTATCGTGCGACAAAAATATTCAGCGAGGAATGGTGTCCCTCGCCGTACCCTCTCACCTACGGAGGTGTCGCAAGCGGCACCGCCATCCTTAGGCTCCCCGGCAGAACCGCCGGCGCTCCCAGAAGGACGAGAGCCGGCAAGACTAGAGAAAACACATGATGCAGGGGTACAGGGCCCCGCTAATTCATTGAGCCCGCCAGCCGAGGAGGAGCCTCACATGCGCACGCTTCCAGACCGACTTGCTGCGTGGCGGGCTCGTCAGCGTGGCCACGTATCACCGTCTGCGATTGAAGAGCAGAAAAGTTTTACCGTCGATGGTGTGGGATTGTTCAGCGTTGCAGCGGCAGAGACGATCCCGCGAGAAGCCGTTGCGCTTCATACATACACGACGTCGCCGGCAGGCCCACCGGATACAAAACGCGGCATCTCGCCTACGGAGAGTGCAAACCACAAAGTGAAGGATCTCGAGCTGCTGCGGACGCCCGAAGCGTTACAGGACAATGTGCACGGATACACCCCGGATTTCCAAGCTGCCTCATTTTCTTTAGCGGATGCGGCTTCGTTGCCCACGTCGGTGTCAGAGTCTGTACAATCACACAAGGCACCCACTGAAGCATTACGGGCTGAGTTAGCATCTTCTGCGGTTCAGGACATGGAGCTCTCCAAAGTTGTCGCCCTTCTGCGTCAAGAAAAAATTGCCACAATGCAGCAGGAGATGGTCACACTGGAGTGCCGGCGCCGAGCGCTCTCAGTGGAGCAGACAGAGGCAGAGAATCGGATGCGTCTCGCACAAGCACGCACCGCCACCGAGCGCGTGCGCTTGCAGGAGATGGAGCAGGCGGCAAACGAAGAGGCCCAGCGCCGCGCTGCCATAGGCGCATCTGCTGCTACCGAGTCGCGTCTGCAGGACGTGAATGAATATATCGAAAAAAAGCGGCAGCTGCAGGACGCAGCGAATTCTACTTTGACGGACTCGATTGCGTACGCTTCTCGGATTGCCTCGCGGCTTGCCGATGCGGTTCCCAGCCTAGAGAAGATCAGTTTCTCCACAGGGAAAAAATCTAGCGATGCTGATCGCGACGTGGGCGCTCGCCTCACACCACCTCACTACCGCGTCCATCAAGCTGGTCGGACAGGGCCTACCGTTTCTGAACCTTCTGCTTCATCTCCGGAAGCTGCAACCCATGTCCACCAGGCAGCAGAAAAAAGCGCTGGTGGCGGTGCTCCAGTCAGAGCTGCGCGTACCCCTCTGACCGTCGCGCCGGCTTCCGATAATGCGACAGCGGCTCGGCGCCACCAAACCCACCTCGCTTACGCAGCCCCGCACCTCTATGAGGGCGACGTCATTGCTTACCGACCTAGCAGTAGCTTCACCCGCCGGGGATTGCAGAAGGGGGCTGCCACTGCAAGGAACAACGGATCATGTTTAACTCCCAAATCTTTATCAGAACCCACTGCACCGGTCCTCTTGACGGCCAGTCGTGAGGGCCCTGGCATGCAGTACTACGATGCGGCCCATAATCACTTTTTCCGTGGCACCTGGCGGAAAGACATGCGAGACGGTCCTGGGGTGCTGTCGCTCCCCGCATCTGCGGTTCAGGGAGGTTGGCGCAACGATAAGCTGACCGGCCCTGCCATCTTGCAAACGCGGCATAGCAAAGGCACAGTGACCTTCGTGTCCGCGAAGCCTGTCAGCGGTAGCCGACCCCCGTACACGAGCCGTAGTGGAGTCAGTAGGCGTGAAAAAGGTGCCCTTCAGTCTACAGTCTCCTGCACGTCGAGCGCTTCGGATGGAGTGACCACGGTAACCGGTAACGCTGTTGTAGAGCTGGACAACAAGTCGTTATTTATCGGTGTGCTGAAGGAAGGACGAGTGCGTGCTCCTTATGTCTTGCAGCTGGGGCAGGGAGATTACATCGAGTGGCTCGGCGCCACTGACCGTGCAGGAAGATGCGGTCGTCCGTCTGTCCGCACATCCGGGGAGCTGGTACGACACGATATAAACCCTCCGACTTCCATAGCGACTTCTGCGCAGGCGATCACGGGTGAGTGCCGCATTCGCTTCCGAAATGGCGATACCTATGTTGGGCACGTGTCCGACTTGCAACTGGACGGTTTTGGCTATTACCGCTTCGCTGAGGACGGCCACTCCTACACGGGCCACTTCAAGAGGGGCTGGCCGCACGGGAAGGGATTTCTTGTCTTTGCAAACGGGGATACCTACCGCGGCGGCTTCACGGAGGGTCTGTTCGATGGCCACGGCACGTACGCTTCACAGGCGGAACACTACATCTACGAGGGAGACTGGGTAGCCGGAGAGATGGATGGTGAGGGATCGCTGACTTTTTCTAATGGCGATGTTTGGCAAGGAACCTTCAGCAACAGCAGGCGCGTTGCCGGCTCGTATACAAGACTGGCGTAACACCCTCTGGCGTCGTGTGTAGAAAAGTGAAGTCTTCCTTCCCTCTAGAGTGTCGTGTGTGAATCTCGGCTGCTGGTGGGTCTCACCCCCTATCTCTGACCCCTTTGCAAAAAAAAAAAAGAATAAAGTTGTGTGAGCGCCAGATTCCAGATCGGACACAACACGACTCTCAGAAGACAGGAGGTGTTTCTCTGTTTACTTGAGAGAAACGACCGCCGGTCACGCATGGGATACGTAGAGGTTTCAAAGGAGTAGATACCGCCGCTGAATGGCGAGCCGGTGAAAGGTGCTACTCGTGTGGTCTCGGAATCCGGTAGGGATTAGGGGGGAAGCGACTTTGTTCGCTCACGTCGACTCCATTTTTACAGAAATGATGCGCGTGATGGATTTTCGGTGCGAATGTGCGGCGTCGTGGTTTCCATGTAAAGGCAACACACGGTCGATACCGTGTCACTACTCGGCCCCGACCCACCAATCCGCCGTTAACATTTCAACACTCACTTGCATGGTCCTTGGTGTGGTCCCATCGAGGATGTGTCTGTGTGTCTCTGTAAGCTTATATATATATATATATATGCTGATGTTTAAGTACATACGTAACAAATTCTCTCATGGTTCATTTTGAACCCCTGCTGCTCCACCGCTCTTCCTCATAACCCATCCCCATAATACACACACACACACACACATATATATATATATATTTGAACTCACTGCTGATAGCGATCTTTTCTTTTCGCCGGAGGATGGGGTATACACGCGAGCGTACGAATCGGCACTTCTTTGTGTCCCGCGCCAATGCGTTTTTTTCACGTTTGCCCATCGCCCGCATTCAGCGTGCGTTGGCGATGGAGGCCATTAAAAAAGGTGCGATGAAGCCGTGGAAACATACCAAGGAGCAGATCGTTGGATCTCCCATCACGTGCAACTTCGAGTACAACCCGCGACCGGTGCGCCTTATCGGCACGGTCATGGACGCACACACCGAGGAGACAAGTATCAAGGGTGGGCTGAAGGTGTACGCACGCAACGAGGAGGCGAACATGATGCTATGGATCCCTGCTGGCAACCCCAAGCTAAAGTATGAGGTGACCTCCGCGAAGGGCAGTTTTGAGCATTACCTCGACGAGCGCAGTAAATGGGATGAGGCGTGGTTAACGGGCCGCGCCCGCATGAAATAAGGCGTGACACCATAGCAATAAAATGACCAGTCGTAGCCACAGGTGAGCTCTTCTTGTTTGGGGCCTGACATTCCAAGGGGAGGAGGGGGCACATTTCTCTCTCCCCTCCGGTTGTTCTTTGCAGAAACCAAACATCTCTCCAATGCACAGGAGAAAAGAAACACACACACACACGTTATGCAAATGCTGGCGCAGACACGGGCTCGCACATACGGTGGGGATCGGGTGTAGAGTCGACAATGACGACGCGAGTGCGTTGGGGTTAGAGTATGGGAATGCTTTGCTCAGAGCAGATGTGTTGGTTCCTATCCGCCGCCGCGCTCTCACGCGACTTCTAGCACGACTACTGATCCATCAGGAGGGAGAGGGAGCGGGAAAAAAAAAGAAAGCGTTCTGTGAGGGGGGAGGGAGGGGGAGCATTCCCCATTGCCGACTGAGCGACAGTCGCAGGAGTCGACTGCAACGATCATCCGCTTCAGATGCAGCCACGGGGACTTCTCCCTTTTTGTTTTACGTATATTTTTCTAGATGCTCAGGGGAGTGTTTCTTCCCCTCGACTCCCTCCCCTCTCCCCACTCCACCTATTGGCCTGCGTCTCGCTAACATGTTTTTTTTTTTTCACATGAATTCATCAGTGTATATGTTTTTACATCTTCATCATTTTTTCCTTCAAACGTTTCCCCATCACGTAAAAGATCATCCCATACCCCCCTCTCTCCCCTACCACACACACACACACACACGCACACACACAGACAGACAGAGGCGACCGGGTCAGCCAGGGTTAGACTCCTGGAGAGGTGTGTACTCATTCACCTCTTATTTTTTTTTTTTTAATTTCCGTTTTTTTTTCCGTCTGTTATTGGGGCTTCTTGAGTCGCTGTATTCCCCTCGCTTCTGTGGACACAACAGGGCCGTGAGCACGCGTATCGACAACCCGGCTCGTGTGTGTTTCTGTAGTTCTCCTTGAGAGACATTTTTTATTATTATTTCAAAGTAGCACACACTGCAAGCACCGTTTCTCTTCCACCTCGAAACAAAAAAAAAAACGGAAGACACATCGCGCTGACAGTAGCGGGTCTACAAGAAATATATCACTATCAAGAGGA
This sequence comes from Endotrypanum monterogeii, assembly GCA_000333855.2. Lineage (NCBI taxonomy): Eukaryota > Euglenozoa > Kinetoplastea > Trypanosomatida > Trypanosomatidae > Endotrypanum > Endotrypanum monterogeii. The sequence continues at coordinate 181,968 of CM007340.1, forward strand.
GACGCGGCTTGTCGTCCAAGGGAAGCTCAGTCATGCCGCTCGCGACCGATATGCAGGTGATGGAGATGGAGATGGTGCAGGGTATGTATGACACATACGAGCTCCTCTCTGAGGACCCTCCCTCGTACTGCGTCTTCTTAGCTGCCACTGAGGAGGAGCCGCCCGAGTTGAAGGTAACCGTCACGTATCCCAACGAGGATTACCCGGAGACGTCGCCTTGCAGTGTTACCGTTGAGTGTGTTGCTAAGTCGCGCCGCATCCAGGTGGGTGCCATCACAAAGCAAATCACAGTCACATGCGAGGAGCACATTGGCATGCACAGCGTTGCTTTGGTGCTACAACAGATCCAGGAGTTTCTTTCACACGCGGTCGAGGAAGAGGATAAGATGGACCTGCTGCGCCGTGGAGAAGCAGTAGCGGCGGAGGCGGTAAAGCGTTCTGGTGTTACGCAAGATGACCCGACCATCCGTATCGGCACGGCTGTCACACGAGAGCTATTCGCGGAGTGGAGCTTGAAACACAATTTGGAGAAGGCTAAGGTACGGGCTGAGCGTGATAAGAAAGAAATGAAGACGTCCACCTCGAAGCTCACGGGTCGACAGCTTTGGGATAATAGTCTCAAGTCCGCCGATTGGACGTTGTTTGGCAGCGAGGCAGAGGCGGAGGGCGTCGAGGATATTGATTTTAGCGTAGGAAACAACCTTGACGAAGATGACTTCGATCTCGAGTAACGAGGAGGAAACGAGAGAATTGAAAAAAAAAAAAACAAGAATGAGCAAGGGGTGTGTGAGTGTGATCGGCGTGCGAGATAACTGTTGCGGCTCTTTTCTTCTCTTCATACATGCCTATATATATATATATATATAATATACATATATATATGTATATAATTCCCCCCTTCCTTCCATCCATTCATCCAATCTGTTTAACCCCCCCCCCTCCCTGTCACAGATTATGGAGGTGCGGGTGAACATGCGCCTTGGTTGATGTCGCTGTCATTTCCGTTTCAACTTCTCCTTTTATTAAACGTAACGGCTTTCAATACCACACACAGTCCCTCCCCCCTCTCCCCCACCGAAGAAAAAAAACCACGGAAGCACACACACACACACATACACATACAAACAGTGCGCGAAGTGTCAGTGTTTCTGACACTGAAAACCGAAGAAAAAAAAATGCATTTTGGGTGAATATGTAGGTTGTTCTTGTCTCAGTCGTTGGGAAAGAGGAGGAGGTTGTTGGGCTGCTAGGAGGGAGGGAAAAAAAAAACTCTGCTCACTAATGCTCAGAGGACGAAGCATGTGCTGCTGAGACGACCGCTGCTTCCTTCAGTTGGTTTATCAAACGTTCACGAGTGTCCAACCTGATGTTTCTCTACCTTCTGTGTGGGTGTTGGGTGGAGGCTGCGATTGGCAAGGAGCTCATCCCTCACTACCCCATACAAGCCTGGTAGACGCGAAACGACGCCTCGTCAATGAGCAACGACAACGGCCGAGGCATAAGCCAGTATTTCTCGATACGGGCGAATAGCACCGTCATCACTGCAGCTTCAATTTTATGCCCCTTATTTCTGATCTTTATTCTGCTTCTTTTTTTCCTTTGATATATATATATATATATATGTCTGTGTGTGTGCGCGCGCGCACAAGAAGTGCGCTAGAAAAGAAAGGGGGATGCGTTACCTCTAGAAAATCAACTTGACGTGATTCTCGGCCTCTTGTCCCCCCCTCCCCCCCCCCACCCCACACACACACGAGGGAGGGAAACATAACCTCATCAATCACGCTCGCCCAGTTCACTAGTTGAGATATTAATAGCAAGCGCACCGGATCTTTGGTTGCCACGGCGTGGCCTCGACACTCTTTTCAGCCTCTATACTTTCCTCGCAAAAGAAAAAAATAACAGTATTGCATATCGACTTCAGCAGCTCTTCAGGCACACACCTCACTTCCCCGGTATATCTTTGTTCTTCCTGTGGTGTTGGTGGCTAGTCGTTTTTTTTTTTTGTGGATTATGCTCACTTCACTGCGTTCTGGGTGCAGAGGCGGTAGCGCCACGGGTACTCCTGCAGGTGTACCTGTGCGTCGGGTGAGTTCGTGGGTCTCTGAACTTCCTCTCTTCATTCAGCGTCGTCGCTTCCAAGTGATTCAGCGTGGACATGATCGACTACAAGAATCACTGTTTGACAAGCTTGGCTTTGCAAAGGATACCGAAGCACGTCGTGTGCGTCGCAGCACCACTGAGTTACAGCAGGGACTGCTGCGACGCGTCGAGGAGCTCAAGGATCCTGTGAATGATCCAGCCGACCGGAAGCGGCTGGAGGAGCTCAAGGAGGCATACACCCTGCTGCACAACACCAACTTCCGTGCTAACTATTCTAGTCACCCCTACTCCTCCAACGACGCTCAACTTCACGTATTGTGTAGTGGTGGCCAGGTAGCCGCCAACTTCAATCCTGAGCACCAGCAGTTCACCTACGTGGACCACGCCATTGACCGCGAGAGCACACGTAGCCGTGTTGGTACACCCTTCTCTGGTGGCCAGCCCTGCGGCCCGGATTATAAAGAATGCTCCCCTGCCTCCAGAGAACTACCAACAGCAGAGGCACTGCGGAACGCTTTCCGAGATGCGACCGGCGTCGGAAACACTTCCAGCTTTACCACCTCGTCGAGTGCAACCGCCTACAACGCAGTAGACGCAGCAGGACCCGACAACGGCAACGATATCACACACCTGCTGCGCATTACTTTGGAGCAGAGTCTTATAGGGTGTGAGGTGGAGGTGGAGTTGCACAAAAATGTGCGCTGCACTACATGTCGCGGGTCAGGTCGGCAGCAACTCCGATCACCACGGAGGTGTCCGCAATGTCTGGGGCGCGGCTATGCGAACATGCCAAGCGCCACGTATCACATCGAACGCCGATGCTTGTACTGTGGAGGAGAGGGGACTGTTCCGGCGCCTCCGTGTGGGGCGTGCAAAGGTCGCGGTGTGAAGCTCAACCAGGTGGTCCGAGTACCCGTGAAGGTCCCAACCGGCACACCAACGAACTCCTTCTTCCGCCTTCACCGCCACGGTCACGACGGGGTGCGAGGTGGCCACGCAGGGGACTTGTTGATCACTGTCCTGGTTAGCGAGCATCACTACTTCTATCGAAGTGTGGAGAGGCCTCACGAGTTGCATGCGATGCTGCCCTTACCACTGTCAGTGGCACTCCTCGGTGGCCGCGTCAGGGCACCGACACTGAGCGGGTTCGGCACAGTGCATGTGCCGCCGTGTGTGCGGAATGGCGAGGTTCTTCCACTGGATGTGTACGGTGCAGTGGGCGATGCAAATCGAGCTGCTGCGGCATCGACGTCACCGCACTCAATCTTCTACCATGTTCTGGTGATATTCCCCAGAGGAGAGACGCTCTCAGGCCGGCAGAAAGCAGCGCTGCAGGTGTTTGAAGCGCACCACGTCCATCCCGTGAAAAGAGTCGATGCGGAGGTCGTGCCGCGTTCTTCCGCCCACGATGGCGAGGGTCCGCGGCAACGGGAGCCGGATACATCGAAAGGAAGAGACTCCAGCGCAGACCTGATGAAGAGTTGCAGTGAGCTCAAGTCTCTATACAGGCACTGGTTTCATGCAGATTGAAGACTGGGAGGAGAGGGCACGCATAGGCTGCGTATGTCATTGTGCGTTTCGCTGATGGCGCTGGGAGGGGTGAAGAGCTTTCATGGCGCCGTGTGTGTGGTGGGTGTAAGTGGGGGTGGGGTGGCGGAGGAGATGCCTGCGTGGGGTTGTGTAACGTGTGATGATAAGAGCTGCCAATATCAGAAATACATAGAAGACATGAAGCACTTATCCGGTTCATAGTGAGCCCCACGACGATAACGACAATCCACTGCTGTAATTGCGCCGGAGGCAACTGAAGGGTAGGGGTAGTACCTGTCGTCACGCCCTGCACTGTCCATCAAAGTCCATCCAGACCCCCCCCCTCCCCCCTCCACACGCACACGTGCCTGTCAAGAGGAATTTCCCGATTAAAAAAAAAATGAGACGGTTGTAGTAGAGTGGGGGACGGAAGATGACACACAAGACCTGTCCTCACTTTTTTTTTGTTGTACACTTCGATGTGTCTCGAGCGGCAAGAATATCAACGACTTGACGAATGACATTCCGATCATACACACACAAACAATAAAATACCCAACCACCACAACACACACACACACACACACACATACATCTATAGATAGGTATTGGATCCCCACACACCGTATGCGTAACAATCTCTCTTCTTTTTTTTCTTCCATCTACTTCTTTTCCATTCGTTCACCACCTAAAAAGGGACACCGTATAGAAAGGAGACCATCAACAACAACACACACACACGAACTAAAGGACGTACGTCCCAGTGCACACCCCAAGCGGGCTGACGAAATCCTCCATTTCCTATCACTTGTTATAAAAATTTTTTTTTGATTGATTTTTATCTTCTCGTGTCTTCACGAGCGGAAATAAAACAAAGTTATAATTAAGGAGGAACCGGGAGGCATCCCATTTTTTTTTTCATCAATGGAGGAGCGAAAAACCGCCTCGGGTAGCGCGTACTATCATCCCTCGCCGATGTTGCTCTCGCAGAACGTCGATGGGGAACGCGTGAAATTCGTTGTGGTTACGGGTGGTGTGTGCAGCTCCCTCGGCAAGGGCATCACAACCAGTGCCACCGGTGCCCTTCTCCGTGCGGCTGGCTACCGTGTGTGCAGCATCAAGATTGATCCCTACATCAACATCGATGCGGGTCTCATGAGTCCATTTGAGCACGGTGAGGTGTACGTGCTCGAGGACGGGGGCGAGGCAGATCTCGATCTCGGCAACTACGAGCGCTGGATCTCTGTGCAACTGACGCGCGCCCACAACATCACTACGGGAAAAATATATCAGAAGTTGCTGGCGAAAGAGCGGGCTGGCGGTTTTTTGGGTAAGACGGTGCAGCTGGTTCCGCACTTCACGAACGAGGTGGTGAGCGATATCTTCAGGATTTGTCAGAGCCCCATGAGGGGATCAGATAAGCCACCGGAGATCTGCATGATTGAGCTTGGTGGCACGGTAGGGGACATGGAGTCGCAGCCGTTCGTGGAGGCGCTGCGCAGGCTGCGTTACTCTATCCTGCCAGAAGATTTCTGTCTGTTACACACGACATATCTGCCGGTGTTTGGTGGGACTCAAAAAACAAAACCCACCCAACATAGCTGCCGCACTCTTCTTTCGTTGGGTCTACATCCCGATTTTCTGGTGTGCCGCAGCGAGAAGCCACTGGCGGTGGAGGTAAAAGAGAAACTCTCCAGCCAATGCGGTGTGCAGAGCAAGGACATCATCGGCGCCCCTAACGTCAAGTGTCTTTACGACATACCTGTTGAGTTCGTTGATCAAGGTTTGATCGGCCGAATATTGCACAAGTTGCGCCTGCACCCAGCTGTGCCCCCAATGAACGTTCCCACCTATGAAACTTTTAAGAAGTTTTCTGCGATTCTTCAGAATCCGAGTAACCAGAAGGTGCGCATCGCTTTCGTCGGGAAGTACGTGACGGGTGGCTCTGACGCATATTTCTCTGTGCTACAGTGCTTCGAGCATTGCCAGTTGGCTCTCGGCATCAACATTGAAGTGTTTTATATCGAGAGCGAAGATTTGGAGGGTGAGAGCGCTGAGGAGGCAAAGATGGCGCTGGTCAAGTGCGACGGCATCTTTGTTCCGGGAGGATTTGGTATTCGTGGCATCAATGGTAAAGTCAGCGCTGTGCAACTGGCCCGCGAGCACAACATTCCCTACTTTGGCGTCTGCCTCGGCATGCAGGTTGCTCTTATCGAGTTCGCTCGCAACCGGCTTGGCTGGAAGGACGCGAACAGCGAAGAATTTGATTCCTCCAGCACCCACCAGATGGTGCGCATCATGGACACAGACCGAGAGCGCATGGGTGCTAACATGCACCTAGGTGCTCGTGATGTGCATATTGTGGAGCCCAATTCTCGCATGAATGCCATCTATTCTGGTGCCAAAGTTATCGTGGAGCGCCACCGCCACCGCTACGAGGCGAACGCGAGGTATTTGAATGAACTACGGGAGGAGGGCCTCGTCATCTCTGCTGTCTCGGACCCCAGCGCTGGTGAAAATCTGCGCGTGGAGGCGATTGAGAATCCCGCGTTGAAGTTCTTTCTTGCGGTTCAATTCCATCCCGAGTTCGTCTCCACGCCGCTGGACCCCTCACCGCCGTACCTTGCCTTCTTTGCTGCCGCTGCCGGCAAGGAAGTGAGCTGGCCCAAGGAATGCGCGGAGCACCGTCTTCCCGCCCCCTCCCACTCCAGTTAAGTAAGCTGATGTGTGTTTTTTTTTGTTTTTTGTTTTAAAATCTGTGTCGACGAAAAAGAGAAAAAAAAGGCGGGAGGACGCTGGAGGTGGTGATGTTCTTGAGGCGTCCTTTTTTTTTTGTTTGTGTGTGTGTGTGTGTGTGTGTCGTTATTGTTTTTTTTGTTTGCTTGTTTGTTTGTCTTGGGAGAGGGGCGTTCGCGGCACACGGCGGTCTCCTGCAGCTGATGTCATAGCAAATGTGTCGAGATCACACGATACTTCAACCGTTGCAGGTGAGCGGCGAGGGATGTAGGAGGTCTGAGGATTGTGCGTGACAATGAATCGTTTGTGATGATGTCTTTGTTTTCCTGCACGCTCTTCTGTCTTCGAAGCCTATACAGTGCGATGCGATAGGCCGAAGCTCTCTCTCCCCCCCCTGCGGTGCTGGAGGCGCACTCCCCTCAAAAGAACCGCGCCGCAAAAAAAAAAAAAAACATTGTGAGAATGATGTACATGCTCCTCTCTCTCTCTCTCTCTCGCTTTCAAGCCTATATTATCTCAGTATCTGAACATATATTCGTGCACTCAATTTTTCTATGCTGAAGTGAGGATGCTGCAGACTTCGTCCCCAAAACGACGACTTTTTCCGCCGTTTAACCGTGACGATCTATATATATATTTTTTTTTTTTTTGTGTGACCGTTATTGTTGTCTGTGGGTGTTGCGGGTTGTCGAGCGCTGATATGTGTGCTTGATTTATATTTGCTTTGCCAGGTTCCCCGTGACTTCCTTGACCCTAACCTGTCATGGACAAAGCACACACATATATACACAAACAGAAAAACGAAATTTTATAGAAAATATGTTCGCACCAATACTTGGTTGGAGACAGTGAGTGCGTTGTGAGCGACGCCTGCGAGAGGTCGGGTAGGGGGGGGGAGGGCGTCCTCTTTCTCGCTCTTTATTTCAAAAAGATAAAGGGCTAGAGTGGTCGTCGTGTTGATTGCATTTTTTTTTTTTTGCGGGTGAGAGGGGGGGGGTGGTGGAGCGGCGTGGGGGAATGATGAATGCGGTCGGGGTGTCACCCAGAAAGAAGAAAAAAAAACGTCATAACATAATACTAATATATATATATTAGTATTATGTTTTTTTTTTTGGTAATGTTATTATTGCTAATTCGGTACGTTACCTTGGCATCCTTCCGTTTCCTTGCCGCCTTTTCTCCTCCTACTACTTTGCCCACATACCATACGTACACACACGCACAGCAGCCCCCTCTCCGTTTCTTTCGATGAGGGGGAAAAAAGGTGTCTTGTCGCCCTGAGAAACGGCAAGATAGTCTCTCTCTCTCTCTCTCTCTCTCTTTCTCTCTCTCTCTCTCTGTGTGTTGTTCTCTCTCAATATGAGGCCAATGTCCCTCCCCTTCTCATACTGATTCCCGGGGGGAGGGAGGGAGATAGGGTATGTGGGGGTGGCGGTACATAAATAACAACGTATTTCTCCGCCCTCCCCCTCCTTCTCCTTTTCTCTATTCCCCCTCTCCATGCCAAGCAGTCCAAAACAGAATACTAAGTAACTTCTGCGTCTATCAACACACATTTTTAACACAGCGTGCTGTGACTCGAAAAAAAAAAAAAACTACCGCGCCCGAAAGCTATGGCTGAAGTTTTCACAGATCGCCTGATTTAGTGCGCGGAGCAGGGCGTTGTGAAAGAGAGAGGGAAGCAAGGCATACTCGTGTAGAGCAAGAGCTGCTGTGAAAAACGATTAGGCCGCTTTTCTCCCCCCTGCATGGATTCTGCATGATGAATACATATATACATATATATATATATATATATATATACATGCACATCTTCACTCTGTCCTTTTCTTCCTTTCCCTTTCCCTTTCTCGCTCCTCTCTCTGTCACTCGTTTCCCTCCTAGAGGAAGTGCTGAGGTGGCGACCTTGCCGCGTCTGCGCACACCGTGCAGATTTTTCTGCCTCCGCCTTACCTTTCGGGCTTCAGGTCTCTCCACTGCCTTTTCTTTCCTCATCCCCCTTTTTTTTTTCTTAACGACAGGGTGCTTCATCACGTCTCCTCCTTTTTATAAAGACGTGTATGTCTCACTTTTGCTCGTACATGTTCATCTCTCTCTATATATTTATAGAATATTAAGAGCTATCTTATCCTGCAGCAACGGTTCAAATAACCCACGCGAGAGAATCTTCTGCTACGCAGGAGACTGTCCAAAAGGGGGAGGCCACCCCTTGTTCCCTTTCCACGGGTGAAGTGAACAGGTAATACATGAGCACAGATCTTCTTGTTCTAATTTATTACGATTCTTATCCTCTCCCTTTTTTTTTCTTATTCACTCGCCATCCTTGGTGACGGACGCCAATTTGTCTTGGGTATGCGATAGCAGTTCGACCGCACATCTCTCTCTCGCTGTGTGTGTGTGTGTATGTGGAGGGGCCATAATCTCATCACATCACGCCAATGGACGCTGTAGGCGGTGGTGAAGACCGAGTCATTGAGTTCGTCGGAAATGACTTTTTCCCTTCTCAGGTGAATGAGGCGGTGCCGCCACCACCACAGCAGCAGCAGCAGCAGCAGCGGCAGCATAACGGTAATGACGGCGGTGGTGGTCTGGTGGAAACCGCGGTGGTGCAACCTGCTGTGAAATCCTTCAGCTGGCAGGGCCTCGAGGCGTATGTGCACTCGGATGCTGCCGTATCGAGTCTACGGTCGTACTCGTGGATCGCTGCTCCGAGTGCTGCTGTGCGACGCAGGCGGTGGCGTCTAGTGAACTGTATGCGGCAGAAGAGCCCACCCATCTCCATTCAGATAACGGATGATGCTCCTCGAGAGTTCAGGATTACGAGCATGCCTCACCAAACCAGAGAGGAACCACCAAGCGAATCGAATCACTTCGTCGGCTCATGGTCTAGTTCTCCATGGAACACAGTCGACGCCGACAGTATCAACGCCAGCGCACTCGAGCAGCGTTCTTTTTTGCGAGGGGCGCGCGAGAGGGAAAACATCACTGTGAGTGACACGCCACTCCGTGCCTCAGCTAACGCTGGTGCTGAGACGGTGTTGGGCCACCCGCATCACGCGACACTGGAGTCCAGTTCCGAAGGAGCAGGATACGCTACGAGGCAGAGTCTCTCCACGATGCCTTACTTGGCGAACACCTTCTCGGGGCACACTTTCGCACCTGAGTGCCGCCAACTGCTTGCGGAGCTCTCACCAGGGGCGGAAGTAAATGAATGGGCCGTGTTCGTGGTGGCGGCGACACTCCGACTTTTTCAAAAACAAGCGCTTGCATGGGCCACCTCTTGGTGGGGGCAAGCGGCTGAGCTGAGTGATGGCCGTGGCAGGGCCTTCGACGGGTGGCTGATGGCACCAAAAGCAGGCGCCTCTGTGAATCAAGGCATATTGGACGAGGCAGGGAGCAGGCCCAGCTCCACCACAGACACAATCGGTACCTTGTCCCCGTATACGTCGGCTCTGGGCGTTTTATGCGATGTGCGGCGGCTCCTTTTCTGGCTACTGTATACACTGTGCGGTGCCGTGTGCGCTGGACTTCGGGCCTGCGCCGGGCTGATCGGGCTGGATAATTTCAGTCTTCCAGTTGAAGGGTCGATGTTAGAGTCCCTTTCCACCGATGAGATGTGGCGACTTCAGGTGGAGGTCATGCTCGCCTGCACCGCCCTCATTCTACTTATTGTCTGCGCACTCGTTTTCCAGCTTTATCACAAATACACATTCACGTTGGAGTTGTGGGAGGCAGAAATGTTGCGCCGAGATGCGGAGGAGGCAGAGCAATGGACGGCGCAAATGAAGGCTCGACAGGAAAGGCGGCATACCTCAACGCCCACCGTCGCCACCAACATTCGCTCTGATACTGAGAGGACGCCCAGCGGAGATAGGGGCAAGGACTGCGATACCTCGGCAACCTCCCTAAGGCGGTCAAATACAGTGCCGATGAGTCATGGAGGCTTGCGAGGGTTGTTGGCGCCAGAGGAACCAGGTGACCTCGCGACACTCCAGGGCGGGTCCTCTTGGTGTGCCGACGTCGAGGTTGAGCTGAATGGGGGCAATGCGTTTTCTCTCTACTCGCAGAGCAGCTCACCCGAAAGCAATGACGGCGAGATGGACAACGCGTGGGACACCTCCTCCTTCGACGGACTGCCTGAGAATGCTTGCCGTGATGCTCCTGCGTGTGGCACCAACGCCGTTGAGATCAAGGCCGGCACAGTACGAAGACGACTTCCTTTCCTCGCCCCACCGACATCGACTTCTCCGTTGCTGGCATCGATTCGTGGACAGCGGCAGGGGGGAGATGGGACCCTTTTTTCCGGAAGCACTCAATACGACGAGGTCGTCGACAGCACTGGGTGCCTTTGGCAGGCGAGCTTGCCACTGAAGGCAGAGGTTTCGAGAGGCGCGAGGGTGTCCGGCGGCCTGACCAACAAAAAACAATCGGGGATGAACGCAGCTCGACCGAAAATGGTGTCGATTGCGGAGAGGCATGCTGCCTCTCTGATGAAGGGAATAGATGCACGTCGGATCCAAAGCGACCGTTCAGTACAAAGCTTCAAGCCTGTGCCCTCCGTTTTTATTGCTTCACCATGTGTAAGTGAGAGTGCTATGATCAGCGCAGACCCCGATACTGCTGTGAAGGCATCGTCAGCCTCACTCGCCGGCACGTCGCCGGCCCTGGCAACTGCGGTCACAGAAGCCACCATCTGCCTGGACTCACACAGAGGGCGTCTCCCAATAGTGCCAACTGACCTTGGTGCTCACTCTAGTGAGGTGGCAGAGAGAGAGGAGGACCACGAATGCGGTGTAGATGGCGCACAGACACTGTATTCATCGCCGCATCTCGAGAACAGGATTTTAGACGACTCCCTCGCTCGACTGAGGCGCAACTCTACTGCTGTCTTCACGGATGGCAGAGCCAGTCATATCCAGCACTTCCCGGAAAGCCCTTTTGAGGAGTCCATGAAAAATGAACCCCCGATGGACATCCGAGATGACGTGTAACACTCATTTCTGGGCTGAGAAGGTGGAGGTGGGGGTGCCGCTGTGGTAGTCGTGGCACTCCTGTGTGATCCTCGCCTTTGATGCACTAGAACCTCACTGCGGCATGGTATTGCTCCGCGCTCTTTAGTTCTTATATACCGCCCCTGTCTAGCGCCACGCATGCCTGTCTCCTGCTTAACACAGGCGTGCTCAAGCTTTGAATTTATGAGCTGGGCTGCTGCGCGCGCACACACCCACACACATGTATATATGTATACTTCTAGAACCTCTCGTGTCCATGAAGCCTCACCACACTTGCCCAGCAACACGTTACACCACCGACTTGCGCGTACATATTGTTTTGTGTGATGCAGTCATGGGTATACCCGCAACGCATGTCAGTCTGTTCCTTTGAGCTCTGTCTCGTTGCACACTTCTCACGGCTGCTTCGATGGTCACTCCATAGTGATTATCATCGTTGTGCCCCCCCCCCCACCTGCAAAAGTAAAATCATAAGATCTTGTCGGACAGGCTTATTGTTTCAGTTTTCAGTAGGGCAGTTGTGGTCGTGTTTAGTGCGCTCCAGCGCTGCCGCCATGAGGGTCGACCATATATTTTCGACCGCCGCGTACAATGTTCCGCAACTTGTCATCTTTCCTACATGCTTCGTACTTGACCTGCAGAGCAGTACTGAGGTGTCCACTGACATCAGAATCTCACATATGGGCAGTTGTTTATGCCTACAGGCGGTGTACATATATAAATATATATGTATTCACGTCTATCTGTGTCGTCTCCTGTTTTTGCTCAACACCAAGCGTGCGGCTCTCGTTTCCATCTCTTCTGCCACACCTACGTGTGGAATCCTATGATGTCCTCATCTTTTTCCTTTTACGGAACGTTGACAGTACCGGCGCGTTTGTGAGGGAGTGGGTAAGTGTATTGTGTCTCTCTCTCTGTGTGTGTGTGTGTGTGTGTGTGTGTGTGTGCCCGCTGTGCACGCGTACTTCATCGCTGGTGATTTCTCTTTTTTTTATATACACCTCTGCCTCAATGAGGTGGATTAAAAGATCTCACCGTACCGCCTTTCTGCGCCGTGCACTGGCAGCACCTGTGCTGCTGCTGCTGCTGCTGCTGCTGGCGGGGGAGGGGGGGGGAATAATCATAAGAAAAGAAATATATGCCGATGTATTTTTGAAAGTGTTGATGGTGTGAGATTTGGGGAATACCGCGCCAATAAATGCTCGCTAATGCTCCCCTAGCCTTCCCTCGATCATTCTCCTTTGTGTGCTTACAAGTCGTCTTTTACGCGGCGAAGAGGACAAGGTGGGAAGAGGGTGTGTGTGTGTGCATATATATATATATATATATATGGCGGGCGCCATCATCTTAATATGCTCCCGTTTTGTGCTTTCTGCCTATTCTCTTGCTAAACCTTGGACACGCGCGCACGTACTTGTGTCGCATGAAAAGAGTATCCTCGTTGGTGTACTCAGCTCAAGGACCCCCCCCTCCACCCCCAACCTCCTCTTCCCGCGACACCTCCACACGCAGACACACTGTGCGCGGTAACCGTCCGCTGTATGGGAGATTTAGTCTAGTGAATCTGAAAAATATTTTAATACGCCCTCTGCCTTGTCTTTTGCAGTGCATAAGAAGGGATGTCTGTCGAGCAAAAAAATACATCTGAGGTATTTCTGTCAAACAGTGCTGCGAATCCGCTTGCCGTGGTGAAGGGAATTACCTCAAACATCGGTGCGACATCGCCCACTGTTGGGGCCTTCATAGCGTCTCTAGCTGAGGAAGAATCAACGCCACTGGCTGCTCAGCTGTCCGCGGCAGTCGAACTGGGAGAGCGGAGGATTGTGGAGACACTCATCTCCACAAGGGTCAACCATGCACCTCTGCAACACCAGAGTGCCGGCCTCAACCATGGGTACTACCGTCCAGGCTTGCCAAGCCAACTTCCCGGTAACGAGCAGAGCATGCGCTCACTGTCTGCAACGCGCACCTCGTCCTCTACTGTTTCGAGCCCTGATGATGACTCCAGCTATGAGGCCACTGAGCCCAAGATGACAGAGCTCGTCTGTGACCTCGGCCGCTACGTTGGTCAGGTGGATCTGTTGACAGGGCTGCCTCATGGCCACGGTTCCCTTCACTACAACAACGGTGACACCTTTACCGGTGAGTGGCGTGAAGGCATCTCCCATGGGTTTGGTGAGAGGCGATACGGCAGCAGGGGCGATGTTTATCGCGGCAATTGGCGTAACGGAATGCGTTCCGGCCGCGGTGCTTATCTTTTTTCCGAAGGGCATTTCTATGATGGCACATACGCCGAGGATGAGCCTGAGGGCTATGGCATATTCACAACTCTCCAAGGCGACCGCTACACTGGGTGGTGGAAGGCAGGGAAGAAGCACGGCAAGGGGCGCGAAATACTCGTCAATGGGCAGGTGTTCGTTGGCAACTGGCGCCATGGGAAACGCCAGGGCCGTGGAAGGTTGTATATTCCCAACTCCAAGGAGTATGTCTATGGTGTTTGGCACAACGGCTGCCTCTTTCGCGAGCTGACGGAAAGTGAGGCTGGTATGGAGGATGCGGAGGTCACTGGGGACGTGGTGCCCGCTCCGTGCGTCTCGCCCGCGGCTGCACCACCGGCAGAACAAAGGCGCAGTCTCTCAGCTGAGGGGGACATAGGGGTTTGGATTCAGTGCAAGACACCACTGGAGGCGGGCTTGGAGTCGCTGGGTAAAGGGATGGTCGAGGAGATGAGTGACACCACGGGAATCGACAACAAACATGAGAATACCACCTGCAGGTTTTCCTACTGCGACCCGCAAGGTTGCTAGCAGACAAGCGACATCGGAACCAAGGGTGAGCCCAGTAGCAGGTGTGACAGTAGAGCAGGATACTCGCTGTTTGCTGCAGTGCGGTCAGGTCGAGGGCTTCACCGAAGATAACGGGTGAATCTTGGCAGCGATATCAAATGGGGCAAAGCAGAATTGTGTGGAAAAAAAATCAGATTCAGAGATAGGGACACTACCAGCAGCGTTGGAGTCGTAAGCCTACCATGATCCTCGCGCGCAGAGTGTGTGGCTCGTCCGGGTGAGCAAAAGGGGAAATTCCTCGACTGCTTTCTGCAACGCGAAACATCGATGCAATTGGTGGGTGATGTCTTGACCTCACCGAGACGCGTCTCTCTCTCTCTCTCTCCCTCACCTTGTCGTTCTTTCAATGACCTGCGTGTGTGTGTGTGTGTGTGTGTGTGTGCAATACTCTTCCTCTACTGCCTCCCTCACGCATATTTTTTGGTGGGAGAAGGAAGATACAGCAAGAGCGGTAGTATGCACAAGTCAAGGCCATGAAAGAATACCACAGGCGGAGGAGGAGATGAGTCTGTTGGCGAGGAGTTTTGTTTTAGCCTTGTCCCCCCCCCAAAAAAAAAAAAAAGATTTTCTTTCTCTCTTGTATCCTTTCATCTTTCTTCCATCCTCGTTATAGAGTTGGCAGGTGCACACCAAGTCACCCCCCCCCCGCCCGCCCCGCCCCCGATTCACAGTGCTACCTTTTGTTTTGCTTGTATTGCCCAACTTTACCGGTGATGGTGTGCTGCTAATTTTTCTCCTGGTCCTCTTGTCGGGTGGCTCAGCTTTTTTTTTTTTTGAGGACATATACCGTTTCCCCTCTTGTCTTCACCGGTCCTTCTCATGAAACGTTTGGTGTGTTCACTTGATACACCCACACACTCACACACACACACACACAGCGGTGCTTGATATGCTTTCCGCCCTTCTTCACGTGTTATTTTTTGTTGCTGGGCTTCTCGGTCTCCTGAAAATCAAACAAAGACGCCTTCGGCACATACCCACCCGTCGCACGCACATTCCACGACGCCATGCGGAGGTCACTCTCTGGCTACAGCGCTTGGTGAATGCGCTACTGGACATGCTTCAGGGTGCACTGGCTGAGCATCAGATGAAGGAGGTGGCAGAGGTTGCCGATGCGCAGTGCAGAGACAGCGATAGGCCTCCCTATTCAGGACTGGCCCCCAGTGCCTGTCCAGCCACGGATGCGTCAACGACATCTTTCGTCGGCGTCGGTGGCGGCAGTGCTTTGCGCGGTGACGATCTAGAGAGCGTCAGCAGCGCTGAGGTAGTCTCAAATTTAACATTTCTCAATACCCTCAAGGCGCAGTTGGAGGAGCACATCAGTGCGCTGCTCGAGGATAAGGGCTTTGCTTCGTTTGTCGACTTCCGCATCAAGGACTGGGGCGGAAAGCCCCCTGTGATTAAAGCAGTATGCCTTACTCATGGTGGTGGTGTCGGCATGAGCAGCGGCAGCAGCTTTGCTACCGCCGCAGGCGTCTCAGCTTCATCGTCTGTCACACCTGCACCACCTTTGACGGGGGGTCTAGAAAATCTGGCTTCGGTGGAAGGCCGCGGTGTGGGGGGTGTTGTTGCGGCAGCGAAGCAGCGAGCTGCTGCGGGAATGCCTCCAGGTAATTCAAGCGCATCGCGGCTGCAGACACGATCACCCCTCCTCGGGGATGCACTCTTGCATTCAAAACCGATGCACCCTCCTACCGCATCGGCAATGGACCCAGAGCGGCAAAGTGACGTCACCGGGGATTCCTTCAATGCAACCGGCCGCGTGCCCATGAGTGCTTCAAAATCTTCTAACCTCCGTTATCGAAGCCGAGACAGTGACCCGGGCGCTACGGCCGGGGCAGAAAGGGTTGTGCATGAACACAGCACGGAAGCCGCAATGGCACCATCTGCTCGTCTTCCCGGTAACGGGAGTGCTCACGGGGTGGCTGATGGGAGCACCTTGGCAGCAGGTCCATCCTCATCTATTTTCGCCATGGGAGGGGGTGCTACACATTCTTCTGTGTCGAGGCACGCCACGGATACGACGCGCTCGCTTTCAGTTCTGGAGGCAGAAGTGGAGGTTGAGTACGCGGGCAACTTCAGTGTGTCTCTCAACGCTGATATCCCCATCGCGCGTGGGCGATATCTTCAGGTGTATGCGTCGCTCAGTGATGTGCGTCTGTTCGCTGCGCACGTGAGGGTGCGTCTCTCTCTCGAGTACGAGCCGGCTACAGTAGAGTCACCACATCCACAGCCATACCTCAGCGGTACGCTTTGGCTTCTTTCGGATCCAATGTTCGATGCTGCATTTCGTTCTACGCTCACACAATTCCGCATACGGGATTGCTTCATGCTGCCCATGTTGATCAAGTTTTTCCTCCTCCGGTTTGTGCGCACGAAGCTGCGGCCTTCCTCAACAGCGTCCAACTCCTCTTGCCCTCCTGGGAGTCGTCGCCGTCGCGCCGGTGTCGGTGTCAGTGGGCGTGGAATGAATGTTTCCGGCAGCCGCGGTGCTGACACAGGCGTCGGCGGAAAGAGCGGCGGCGGCACCACAGGCAGTCCGATGACCATGGATGAGGATGAGCTGTGTGGTATGTCAGATACATCGGGGCTGTCGTTTCGGGTGCCGCTTCCTGCGGATATCGTTGATGGCGGGGAGCAGCTGTGGTCTTCCCTTCTGCGCGACTCAATGAGTGAGCAGCCCATGCCTTTCACCAGTGTGTATCACGCTCACTGAGCGATGAGACTGCCGATCATGTTGTGTGGTTTTGTATCAACACACTGACATGTCAGAAAAGCGAGCAAACAACCAAAAGAAAGCAGGGTAGAGTCCGGCGCAAAAGAAAACGTTGGATTGTTTTTGCTGGGGACACGACTTGCATATTCGCATCGAGCCTGGGGCAGAAGGATACGCATGTAAAAAGAAAGGGAATGAATGGGGATTAAGCTGATGATGCACCGCGACGCGGTGTACGAAGGTTTGGGCAGGTAAAGGCGCGGGTGTTGGCGCTGTCAAAAGAAAGAAGAAAAAAAATGCATTACCTCGCCTTCCACGCCAAACTTTAATTGGGGCTGTCGCCAATCACGCCTTTGACTAGCCCGATAGGAAGATACCGATCAAAACGATGGGGCGACGGGGTAGGGGAGGAGGGGGAGGACAAAGGGAAGGGGTGGGCAGAGCTTCAGGATACGTCGTTGGATAGTGCATGCGTACTCACCTGTGTAAATTCTAGTGGAGATCATCTCGGATAGTTCCCCTCGACATGTCACCAGAGCATATTGTGTGGCCTCGTTTTATCTGTGACGGATGAATACCATTCCCAACTTTTGTCCCTTCACCCACTCACACATCACATCATTCCTCTTATCGTCTGCTTCTTCGCATAAGGTCTTTCTGGTCGATGGCTGCACACTGGCGTTTGAGTATCACGCCACCAATACCTGATTTGTTGAGGTGATGATTGCTAACAAACAACAACAAAAAAGAGAGAAAACATAATGACCACAGCTCGAGCGAATCGCGCCCGATGGCCGAGATTCAGATGTTTCCTTTCATGTTGAGTCTTTTCTGTACTTCCCCCCTTCCCCCCTCTCTCTCCCTTTTTCTCTTTTCCTTCCCCTCTCATATACACAAATTCATATGTTTATATGTTGTGTATATAATGCATATATATATATATATATATATATATATATGTGTGTGTGTGCTGAATCGTTTTCTGCTTGCACTGCGTGTCGAGGTGACGAAGGCGCTTCCAAGAGGACATCACGGTGGTGTCGTCTCGGCCTCTCGACCACGACAGAAAGAGATACCTCTGAAGAAAAAAAAAATTACACACTGGATTCACGCGTGCCTTGGGGCTGCTGTTGCTGTTGTGGTGGTGGAAAGTGGTAGCGGGGCTCCAATTACATTCTCGCCGTACCAGAGAGTTTGATTCACTGAGTTGAGCTCTCTTTACATATTTGTGTGTCTGTGTGTATGTGTTTTTTTTTTTTCTCTCTGGCCAACTCGATCTTAGCTCGTCCTCGTATGAACACATTGCTCAAGGATTCAAAATGCAGGAAGGTAAGCGGAAGTTCATAACAGAAAGCATCGCCAAGTTCAGGGCGGTGCAGCCAACAATAAACGAGGAGCAGGTGGTCGCTGATCTCATGTTTCGTTTGCACGACCTGTGCTCACGGTGCGTGAACAAGGCACAGCTGAAGCTTTTTGGCTCTCTTGCCACGGGGTTTTGTACACCGCGTGCGGACGCGGATTTCTCTCTCACATATCGCAATTTTTCTCCGTGGTTGAACGGCATTCCGCGGGTGGACGAGCAGAACTGCAAGCGGCTCTCACGCGTAGGGCGGCAGGCTGGGGAAATGGGGATGGTCAATGTACGTCTCATCAACGCCCGCATCCCTGTCCTGCAATTCGAGGACCCAAGTAGCGAGATTCGCTGCGACATCACAATCGGAAATCTCGGTGGGGTTGAGAACTCAAAGATTCTCGCAGAAATCCGTCGTGTACTTCCTGACTTCTATGGCGCCTACGTCTACATGGTCAAGGAATGGGCCAAGGGGTGTGAGGTGGTGGCGCCAGAGAAGTCTATGTTCAACAGCTTCACCATAACTACCATGTCCTTGATGGTCTTGCAGGAGCTGGGGCTGCTGCCCATTTTCATGCCCACTGGCTCATATGGCGAGTTAACCCTGGATGACGCACAACGGGCGCTGAAAAATTTTCAGTTGCCACCTGTATATGAGGGGATCGAGCAGGACGACGAACGCCTCGGCGAAGCGGTGTATTTCTGTCTTGTGCGCTTTGCAGAGTACTACTCCAAATTTGACTTTGGCAACGGCACTGTGAGTCTCATGTGCCCTCGTCGCCATCGTTCTCTCTACACTGAGATTGTAAGGCGCCACGTTGACCTGCTCCGTGAGCGAAAGCAGAAGGACTGGTGCGCCTACTTAGCCGCAGACCGCGCGTCACCGATCTCCTCCAGCCCTTTCCCACAGAAAAGCTTTGAGGAATCTATGCACAATGAACTCATTCAACGGCAAGCAGATACTGCTTTTGTTGTTGAGGACTATGCCAGCTATGTCAACTGTGGACGACGTGTGCCAGCCACCAGAGGAGCGAAGATCCATAGAGAGTTCATGCGCCTCTACGAGCAGCTGCGTGACGAGGCCCATGTTTCCTTCGAGGAAGTGTTCCGAAAAACTCAGATGATCCCTCTCACCCACAACATCGATCGACCCGACTCACGCGTAGAGATTTTCCGGACGAGGCGGTAGTATGCTGAACCCGCAGTTGCACATCCTCTCTTCACGGGTGCCCAGAAACGTTTTTCACCGCCTCTGCAGATGCCACGCGGGGAAACTGCGGAAAAAAAAAACACGTTAGTGGCAAAAAAAGAAAACTCACGCGAATGAGGCCTTCTGAGAAGATCATGGAGGCTTCGCTTTCCTGGTATCTGGGTATCCCTCTATGCGCGCATGTGTGTGTGTGTGTGTGTGTACTCCTTGTACGGAGGTGAGCCTACTCGCGGCAATACAATATGTATCCGGCCAACACATGCGCTTCGATAACATGAAGAAGATCCGTTCGTTATTTGCAAAGGAAATTCCCACGCTGTTGGGGGGACTCTTCATGAAGAGATATTTCGTCTCTGCATATCTTGTCACTTGCAGTGTTGAGATGGGCGTCTCGCTCTATCGTTTTTGGCCGTGTTTCGAGGTTCGGGTCGTGGCGCGCGTCGTGAAGTTGTGCCTATGACGTTTGTCTGTATCCCCCACCCCCACCCCTTGGGTGATACTGCCATCTTCTCGGTAATCGCCATACGGGTCTGTGGAGGAAGAGTGTGTGTGGGGGAGGGGAGGGGGAGCCAGCAAGTTCTCTTCTGCATTGATGGATTCTTCCTTTACGTGCATTGCACCGCTTCCGGACCCAACATACATTTGACACTCGCCTCAGCGCCGGTAGGCCCCAAAGGGGGGGGTGTGTGAACTGCGTGAGGGTCTCTCGACGCACACACATACACACATACTCATATATATATTCTCTCTTTCCTGACTTCTTCGCCTGATGTGTGGAACGGGCTTGTACGTGGAGAAGGGGGGGGGAGAGAAAAAAAGGGAAAGAATACACAGTAGTTCTAGCGAACGCATACCTCATTTTTCCTTCTCTCCTCTAACATGCTTCACCGGTGGAAGTGGTGGCGCTTGGGAATTGGAGGATATGAATCCGATTCATATGTGTGGGTGCCGATCCGGGATTCTCGCATATATCACACTTAGCCGCACGAACAGACTATAGTCTTCCCCTTCTCTCTGTGGTCTACACCAACTACGATTGCCTCCCTACCCTTTTTAAATCTCCCCCAAAATGTTTTTTTTTTTTTCACTGCTGACTGTTTTCCGATTCCCTCCCTCGTCTTAAGCACCAGGAAGTATTATTCCCACGAGTGAATTCGCGGAGGATCCCCCGAAGTCTGCGCACATGTCTTACGGGAGCGGCGGAGTTGCAGGATCCGCGTCATGCTCTGTGTTTCCGCCACGCCTTTCGCAGCAACAGGAGACCGGAGAAGTCGCACCAAAAGATGTGCGTCAAGGATCGTGCAATGACGATGTTGCTACTGCCGATCTTTACGCTGCAGGCACAGAGGCAGCGGGTAGTGGTGGTGCTGAGCAGCAGTCAAGGAGTCCAAGTAAAGCACCTACGTGTTGGGCTGCCGCCTTGCCCGATCAACAACCCTTTCTGCAGCAACGCCGCTTGCCTTCTATCCTCCTGGACAACTGGGAGTTCCGAAAGCTCGCTGCGGAGGGGTCTGTACTTGCGAATGCGATGATCTCGTACGATGTCGACAACGATGGACTTGAGGAGGTGATTGTAGGCACGACGGAAGGTCTGTTGTGTGTCGTGAAGCCAGACTGCCGAGCCCCGCTTTTCGTGCGTGTACTCGCGGCCACTATCTCCGTGGTTCTGTACACCCCCATTCACAACCGCCTTGTCCTTGTTACCCTTGAGGGACAATGCGAAGTACTTGACAACTTCCTCAAGTCATCTCCCCCACAGAGGGCAGCTGGTGAAGCGGCAAACGTGTACGGGGTTTCGTCCACGGAGGGCGCCAACACATTCGCACGCACTCCATCTTCTCGTAATAGCGGAGGGCAGCCAACTGGTGGCGCTCGCGGAGGTGGCGCCCCGACTGCCTCCCCAAACCCAGCAGGCGGCCACATGAGTACTCTAGGAAATACAGCCATCAGTACTTACCACGGGTTGTCCATGGATAAGCCAGGGGTAGAGGTGGTGGGCAGCCGTACAGCACAGACCACAAACGTGTTTCATGTGCCATCTAACTGCCTCTGTGCTGACCTCTCACCGGAGAGCGACGCCGAGATTATCTTTCTAGGCTCTTATGATCGAAGGTTTTATGCGTACTCGATCATCGACGGCTCGTGTCTGCTATCCTTATTCCTGCACGACCCCATCACCTCAGTGAAGACATTTTCTATCCCAACGCCCGCCCCTGACGCACACCGGGCGAGGACGTCGTCGCCCATTTCTATATACGGCAAAAAACATATAGCTGGTGCAACTTGTGGCCCCCAAAGGCGTGTGAGAAGCAGTGCGGCTGTCGTTGACCCTTCGATGCTCGAGGGCGCCCCCTGTGAACGCGAAACGGTCTCTGGTAGACAAACAAGGGCAGTCACGCCTCACTGCATACCACTAGTTTTCTTATCAACTCCCACGCATCTCATTCTTCTTCCTGGAGGTCTGAATGATATTCAGCGCTGGCGAAGGCTGCAGCCCAAGTCGGCGCATCTGCCTTTGACCGTACAACTTCAGAGCGACGAATCAGCGCCCACACAACGGCAGTCTCAGCAGTCGCGATCGCAGCGACAGCACGAGTACCTTCATCGGCGTTCTTCAACCAACGGCGGAGCAGCGAGCGCGACTGCTGCCGCTTTGGCGACTGAGGCGACTGCACATCAACACCCTCGCGGCACCCACCCCCTTGAGGGCGGGGGTACTGTGCCCTTCAAGCTGAGAGATGCGGTCCTGACGAGCTCATCCGCTGTGTCTCCACCCCGCGCAGCGGTCGCTGATGGGGACATTGGGTGTGCTCAGTCGAGTGGTACTCCGCAGGTGCGTGCCTCAGGTCACTCAGGCCAACGTGGTGATGCCAAATCTGAGCACCCGTATAGCACTCCGGGTGCACTGACGGCGGGGTCACATACTCCATCTATGCCGGGGAGACACAGAGCCACATCAGTTGCAGCCACACCTGGGCTGCCAGCTGAGCTGGCACTGAGCACCAGCCAGCTGCGCCGCCAGACTCGAAGACGCGCCATCCAAGCAGCAGAGATAGGGCGTCCAGTTTTAGTGAAGCCTTTGTGGGCACTACGCATTGGAAGCCATGTATTGGAGGTTCCACTCCTTCAGACAGTGACAGATTCCCACGGCAACGTGTGTGGGGGATCTACAGCAGTCGCAGCTGCAGCGAGTGCGCGGCAGGTCTCGTCTGGCGGTTCCATAGTGCAACAAACGTCTACGGGGACTGCGGCCACTGCTACATTTGAACCCCGCGATAGCGGAGCCAAAGACTACCTCTGTCATGCCAATGCGGGTTGCTGGGAGTGCGACGGGGGGGACATTCGAGCATGCGACTGACTCATCCGTCTTTTCTGTTAGTTCCTTGTCATCCATGTCTGCCCTCATCGCAGATGTCCATAACGATATTTCCAGCAGTGCTGTCATGCGGACTGGCACCGGTGCCTCGTCCTGTGGCCGGCGCGACTGCCGTGGCAGTGATCTAAGTCGTGGGACTGGGGAAGACACAGCACTCTTTTACACAAACCCGCCGTTACTGGGAATGGGCGTGGCGGCAGTGCAGAACATTCGGAAGCTTACTCGACGGAGACAGACCTTTCCGCTCTCCCCGACACCGCTTCCTGCTACCTCAAGTGATCCCGGCGAAGACCACGTGAACGGATCGGGTGGTCCGCTGTGCAGCAGTGGAGTCGGCGTGGGTGATTATGATGACGAGGACAGGATGCTGAGCGAAGACAGTGCGACTGCTGTTGGGTGTCGAAGGCGTGGATGGAGCCGACACCAGCGCTTCAAGACGGGCGGCGGCGGGGATGAAGAGGGCGATGAAGTCAGTGACGTTGGGACGACGACCGATGGGGATACCCTACGCTATACTTCTAGAGTAAGTACCACCACTGGCTACAATACTGGCAGTGAGGACAGCAATCGCGGCTCATCCAGCAACGCCGCTGATGCCATGAAAAATGGAGGTCATCGCACTCTGACGAGCTCTTCAGCCCGATGCTCACGATATGAACATCACAACACCACCGACCCCTTACCGTCGACTTCACCGGCGCTTAGT
The DNA here is from genome assembly GCA_000333855.2 of Endotrypanum monterogeii. Classification (NCBI taxonomy): domain Eukaryota; phylum Euglenozoa; class Kinetoplastea; order Trypanosomatida; family Trypanosomatidae; genus Endotrypanum; species Endotrypanum monterogeii. The sequence continues at coordinate 205,554 of CM007340.1, forward strand.
CTGGATTACGTGCGTCCAGAGAGCGCACCGACGCCACTACGTCGTCGTACGGTTGTGGCCGATGATACTAGAGAGGGCAATTTCGATGACAGTGGTAGGCAGCTGAAGAGAGAGACTCACGCGCACCAGGAGGACGAGTCGATGGTTTTGGGACCACTGGCTGATCGGGGAGGCGACGCCTCGCTTCATGAGAGACATCCACCGAGGGGCGCGGCTTGGCGAGAGAGCGGCTTGCAAAGCCCCCACCCGGCACAGAGTCCACGACTCTATCTTTCCGCCGCTGCATCGCCTCCCGAAGGCCCAGAGGTGCGCCTGCCCACCTCTATCGATGTGTCGGTGGGGACGTCACAGGTGGCTGTGGCGCTCAGCTGCGAGGATGGCCTCGCGCTCGAGCTGCGCTTTTCAGTTGTACGGCTTTCCAGTCTCTCACGGCGCGAGCGGCGTCTGCCGCGAGGGAGTGTTCGCCTGTACGATATGCGATCCCCGCGGTGTCTGCGAGTGCGCGTTGCGGGGTGCTCACCTGACGAGTGGGATGCCACCAAGTCCGAAAACTTGGAGGGTGAGCTGCTCAGTGGGTATGGCGGCAGTGGCTCCCCTACACAGCCCGTCGGATCCCTCGCCTGCCCAGTGCACAGATCCACACTGGGGTCTTACTTGCGAGACAGTCCAAGTGGGCGGCGGGGGCGGCGGCGGCGGCGGCGACGAGGGGGAGGAGATGCTGCATCGCAGCTGACGTACAACATATATTTGCCAACACCGGAGGAGGGGCCTACAGGAGCACTGGACGCGGTCTCACCTCAGTCTTCGCTCTCCGGTCCCTCTCTCGCCTCCTCGTGTCAACGGCAGCGCGGTCGTAGTGACCGCAGAAAAGCAAGCGTCTCCGTGGCAGCGACTAACCGGCTGCTAATCTCATCTACATCCAATGCTTCCGGTGGAGTGGGGAGTTCGATGGCGGGGGATGACACAGGGTGCTATCCAGTTACAGCGGCAGCCCGTCGTCCTGGGGTGACGGCAAGTGAGGTGACGATACATGACGTCCAGAGCGGGTTTGGCAGAAGTAGTGGAGGCGCACAAGCGCAGCGCTACGGAGAGGACACCATCGTGCTGCGCGCGCGGTGTCTCTGGGCGACGCGTCTCAGCGACAGCCCGCTTGTGCAACGGGCTCGCGTGTTTTGCGTTCGTGACCGCCACCACACCAACACATTTTGTTCTCTATTTTTGGCTTCCAACGGCACCTGCTTCGCCGTCGATGGCGACACCCTTTCTGTCGTAGAGTGTCATGTCAAGGAAGACTGCAGCTCCTTCACGCTGATGGCTGTACCCATATCAACGACACCTTTATTGCCCACAGGGGCAAGTGCTGTGACACTGGGGGAGTCATCCTTGGACACGTCTTTGTTGACGCACGATGAAGCAGTAAAGGATACATCAACCGTCCCCACGAGCTTCAATGTCCTTCGTGGTGTGGTGGGGTCTTCGGTATCGTGTGTCTGCGTCAGTGTTGACGAGCTGTGTGTCTACTCCGTTGGGGAGGCAAGTCAGTTGGTGCAACACCGTGACGGCTTCCTTGCCGCGTCGGCAGTTGATGGAGGAAAAGAGGTAACTCCGCTTCTGTCCCGAGGCCTTCTTCACAGCGGCGCTCCATATGTAGCAGAGGATGCGGAGGCACCCCATGATGGTGTCGCCCAGGAGATGAGTGATGCCCCGACATCTCCCTTACCATCAGCAGATACCGAGGTGCAGACGATACTGCGTCAACTCGCACTGCGACTTCGTCATCTTGAGCAGTATAAAAATGGTTCGCTCCCTGATACGAGGGACTTGCATGCTGCGGCGGCCCCTGAAGATGTGCACACAGCCGAGACGGAGGATGATACGCTCATGCGCGTGAAGAAGCTGCTGCTTTACGATTATACGGAGCAGGAGTGGGAGAGGCTGCAGTGGCTGGACCATGCCGTGACGTGAACGTATCCGTGCTGGGCCATTTTGGCTTTTTTGAACTACTGTGTATGAGAAGGAGTTTCATCTCTCTCCATCCACTTAGCGTCTTGCGTGTACGTCTGTCTCAGCCTCACTGAGCCCAGATAAGTTAGCTCTGGAGCAGAGGAGGGCAACATCATCTTTCTCGCAAGAGAAGAACAAAGGAGGAAAAAAAAAGGTGCGTCCATGACATGCGACTCTCGGTAAGGGCACAGGAGGCGTTTCTACCGCACTTCATTTCTTTTTGTTTCTCCTTTTTTTTTCCCCCACGTCGAGGTATTTTCTCTTATATGAAAAGCCGGAGAGGTTTTTTTTTGGGGGGGAGGGATAGGTAAGAATGTGCCCAACAGTCCTCTAGAGGGGGGAGCGTATCGTTTTCTTCAAAACATTTTTTTTTTTTTGCCCCAACATATATCCGGCATCGTAAAAAAAGGGTGCAGTGATTTCGAGAGCGATGGTCTGTGTACGCGAGGGCGACTCGGGCTCGAACGGAGAGTGAGGATGTTGAGTAATTATGGAAGAGGTCGGGATTTGTTTTTCTTATCTCGAGGCTCCCCGCCATCTTTCTGCTACACATGGCTGCTGGTTATTCGAACTCAGCCACGCGGCTCCTACCTTGGCACTGCCTTCATCCTTTGCCGCTATGCCCATCTGCACTACCCTACCTTGAAAAAAGAAAACTCCCTCTGCTCTCCCCTCTCTTCTGTGGGACACATACCCACATTCGGCCCCTCACTCCTCAACCCACGGACATGCGCAAAAGGCAGAGAACACGCTCTTTCATTTCTCTTCTCAAAGGAAGGGATAATTTCTTCTTCCTTTCCCAGAAATGAACAGGTGGTGGTGAGGCAAGAGAGTACACGTTCCAAGTTCTATGCGACGAGTATTCCCTTCGAGAAGCCACCCCGAGCACGCAAGCACTGTTGTACTTGATCACCACATCAAGAACACTTTATTACTTTTAGATATTTAGAGGCCGCATAACGCGCACACACACACACACATACGCACACACCTGAGCCACTGAAGGGCCACAGGTACAAGCGTGTGAGACACACCCTTGTCCACACTTGCCAATCTCCTACACTTGTGCCTCATCTACTGTGCGGGCTTTGAAGCGGCTGGTCTGGGCTGGCGGACGGGGGGATTACCATTTTTGAAAGCTGAGCATCTCGGCGGTGTATCGCGAAGGCCATTATTGCCCTCGTTCCCATTTTTCTGTCCCTTTCCCCGTGTCTTTTTTTTTTTTTGGGGAGGACTGCTTTGACCGCTGCCCTTTGTGCCGCTTGACAGTTTTTCCCGAACGACGTCCTGATTTCTTTCCTTTGGTTTTTGTTCTTCACTTCCCCTCTTGTTTTGCTCCATTCCTCCTCTCATTCAAATCCTCTTTGTTCCTTTTTTTTTTTTTTGTTTTGTTTTCCCTTCCATCTGAGCGTCATAAACCCTTGTCTTTCCCTCCCCCGTTCCCTTCACCCCATCCCTTCGTCCATTGCAAGTGTTTTGTTCACGATTCTTTCCAATCTTCTAAATGTGGTTGAGGTTATTCCACCCACTCATTGGCTCACTCTTGTCGTTCGCGCGCGTCTAAGTTTATTGGGGTGTGGCTGTTCCCGAGACCGGTGAAGTAGTTTTTTTTTCTTCACTTTCTCCGTCTATAGCGTATATAATTTTTTTAATATATATATATATATATATGTGTGTGTATATAATATACACGTTTGTGTGTGCGTATTTAGATTGCATGTGTCTTGTATTTTTCCACTTGCGTACGTTGCGTATTCCCTCCCATTTCATACATCTCTCGCCCCCCAACTCACTCATTTTTTTCGTTTTTCTCTGAAACGGTGGAGCGCCCAGCGGTGTCATCTGGCGCGCACCGTTGTTTTCGAGTGAAGTCCAACAGCGTCTGTGCAACTAGAGAAAGAGGTAGGCGTTGAGGGAGGAGGAGGTGGGGAAGAACTACTGGACGCTGCCGCATAGACTTCGGAAGAGGGGATCTTGTTACCACTATAGGGGGGAGGTGGGAGGGATAACACACACACAAAAAACCTGAGGATACATGCAAAGTCGAGGCATTAGTCGCATGCCCCAACAACTGTTAACTCCGCTGGATCTTGGCAGGAACTCCATCCAGCACGATGGGCTGCCGCCGGTAGCGCACAAAGGTGGTAGTTCAGGTGATGGTGCTGCGCACACTGCGGGCACTACGGTCAGTGCGGGTGGGGAAAACGGGTTGGCCTGGAAGCATCACCGGGCTTCCACGCAAAACCATTGCAGTCACAATAAAAATAATCCCCAACCCGCGCCACCGTCGTTGACCGACATGGCGCCCGCACATCGGATCACCTCGCGCAACCAGCAGGGGGACCTGACGACGAATGTGAAACAGATTGTATTTGGCGGCTTAATCATGCACTCGGATACCGCCCCAGGCTGCGGCGAGGAGCACGTCGTGGCCGCTATTAAAACCACCCACGTCCCTGTGTGGAATACAACGATAGAGGCACCACCCTTGGCCACAATGGCGACACCACTCCTTGACTCGACGCAGCGAAGTGAAGGCAAGGGTGCTCATATTCACCCCAGTGCGATTGCAACCTCTCCCACATCTAACGTGCAGACTATTATCGGTGCAGTGCGTCGACCAACTGCCCAGTCAAATGTACCATCACGTCGCTCGTCAATGACGCGACTTCGGGAGCAAGTCAAAGCTCACCGTGAGGCAGTAGGGTCTTGTCAATGTACGAACGAATCTAATGCGACCTCGTCATGTAGCGCTAATGCAGCTGTCCAGGCGCTGCAGAGCGTAGCAGCGCAAGGGCAGGGTGGTAAAGAGAAGCATCGGCGCCTACGCTCGTTTCAGCGAGCGTCTCCGGGAGCTGCTTCGGCTTCCTCGCCATCCCCGAGTCCTGCAGAGGCGATATCGCGCACAGACAGCGGAATCGTTGTGGGTCCGCTCGCTGCGCCGGGGAAAATCTCGGCTGGTGCCGAAAAAATTCTCCCGAACGGCCTGCGATCTCCCAGCGCCATCACCGACTTTAGTGCAGCACTGCTAGATGCTTCAGGGTTGGAGAGTGTGCAGAAAGATCTTTTGAAACTTGCTGACCCTGTACCTTATCACGATCGGCAGCCGTCATTGTGTGACACCTCCAGTGTGTCGGGAAAACCATCCCCCCGGTACGCACCCAGAAGCAGGGCCGGAGGCGCGTTGCTGACCAGTGCCCCGTTTCACGCGCTGCGACTTGCATCTCTCTCGCCAGAAGACTCCGTCGTGTCATCGGTGCTGTCCAGCTCCGTTATAGATCCACATGACCTGGACAACCTGGGTCACGTAGATGAGATTAAATTTGATAGGGAGGAGAGCATGTATGCGAACGGCCCACTTGCCACAGGCGAAGAGGCTGATCCTCAGAGCCTTCTCTTGGGCGTCGTTCCAGCGCTTACAACAAACACAGCCACGGGTAGCCGTTCCCGCATCTCGAGGCCGACTGTTGCGGGCCACGAGGCCCCGCGGCAGGTCGGGCGCCAATTTGTCTTGGTGGGCTCGTGTACGGAGGGTAGACACACGTGTGCCGATCTATATAAAGTCCCCGCCGTGCATCATTATCTCACGAAGGTCACTAAGCATGTACGGCGGATAGAAAAGCGTCAAGACAGTCTCGAGGGGCTGCTGCTATGTCTCCATCAGCAACTCAATTCACAAGCAGCGGCGCTTCGTCAGGTGACGAAGGAGATGCTGCGAGTTCGACAGTCTACCACCACCAGCCCCGGCCTGCAAGGCAGCCCCACTGAGTCGTTTGCGAACAGCAACTTTGAGCGCGCGCTGACGTTGTCCAGTGGACACAAAGCAAAAAAATGTCCCACGCACAGGAAAGCGCTTCCACGTGATGTGAGTGCTCATGAACCACTCGTGGCAGACTACGGCATCTTTGATGAGCACGGTGCTGGTGACGGCGCAGTAGGGGGCTACAAGAAACATGTCAGACTGTACGCGCGTCAGCTGGAAAAGTGTACCTCAAGTGGGCTGCAATACCTGGACATGGTTGATGCGCGTTCGAGGAGAATCCCACCACGCACTACTGTGCAGCCCGAGGAGCAATTTTTGGGAAATGGAGGGACTTCGACTGCTCTTCAGAAACTCGCTCAAGCAGGCAGTCAGGGGCGATGTGAAAACATGCCGCAGAGCGGCGCGTTTGAGCAGCGGCAACAATGTGGCACACACTGCGGCGAGTGCGGAGCAAGTGGTTCCGTGGCCCAGTATCATGCGCACTGCAACGGTGGTGACGGCATTTCCCTTGTCCCCAGTGGTATCCGAGCCGGGGGCAGTGTCTCGCCGGCAGGGCATGCTGTGTCTGCGGGTGGCCCCGACGTACAGTATTCTCACTTTTCTCGGCACCAGCCCGGTGCGGGGGGTAGTACGGAGGTGAGTGGTATGAGCAATGTCCCACACTACCAGCCCCCGAACGTCTCCGTAAGTCCAATTAAAAGTCCCTCCGTGGAGCTGGACGACCCCGAGGAGGACACGGATACTGGCTTCGTGCGCCAGCAACTCTTCCACCTGAGCCCGATGGAGAGGCCAATGGATCAGAGGGGTGACAAAGGCAATGACATGAGCTGTTCAGGCGAGGCTAGCGTGCACACGAAACGGCAAGAGGATCCACCGCTCTCCCTTGGCGTCTCGTTTCGCTCCGCGCCGTCGCTAAAAAGTGTCACGTACGCGCCGTCTGAGTTCGCCCACGTGCAGGCCGGCGCATCCGGCGGGGCAGTGCCTTGCAGTGGTCCGGTCACGCCAGTTCTCAGTATTAGCGTCATGGGCACACAGAGTAGACCTGCGAAAACCAACTACACGGCGGCGCCTTTGGGGGCAGATGGCGGGCTGCCGGCTGCGCCCCTTAAACGACTAACACTACTTCGTACGTCAGCTGTTATACCAGGGTCCCCTGCTAGGTGTACTGGTGCTGATCTGAGCAGTTGTGCTCGTCCGGCTGCGATACCGCCTCTCTTGACCCCTGTTGCTTGCGCGCCGACTGCCAGCGCCGCTTCAGTCGTTCGGGGTGTACTGAGCGTCGAGCCACCACGAGGGATCAGCGTTCCGCTCGCGAAGATGGGTCTCAGTTCCCCATCATCGTCTTTGATGGTGCAGGTACCACTGCCAGGCAAAGCAGCCGGCAGGCGTCACGTACTTAAGTGCAGCAGAGTTGGCGCCTCGTTTGAGAGAACTTCCCTCGCAATGCCTCTGCTAGAGTCTGTGAAGAAGCAACACGCGGTCTCGAAACGCCACCAGATGCGCGCGCACAGCTGCCTCGTCGACAGCGATTGCACTGAGAGGCACAGCAGTGAATCTCCGTGTGCTGTCGACAGAGATCCCCGAAAGGGTGAAGGACGCCGAAGTTCATCGAAGACACCCCACGACGCAAGGGCCAACCGTCGATCGAACGCGCAAGGCGCTCGTGCTGTCCACGAGTCCGCTGATCAAGGGGTGGCTGTGCGTCACCTGAGCTCTCCTTCCCCGAAGGCGAGAGTCTCGAGTGCAACAGAGTTTCCTTCGACTCTCTACACCAAAGGCCTGTCGGATAGCAAATAGGGGGAATTTTTCACATGGTGCGCAGATACACAAGTGTACATTCACATGGGACTTAGCTGTGCCGGTTTCCCTGAGTTCGGACTGTCACCACACGCATTCCCCTCCTTCACCCTCCTCCCTCCCCCCCCCTCTTCCATTACTGCTGTGTGGAGGTGTGCTTGCAGGGATATTCGATGCGCTTGACACGACGCACCGGAATCGCTTCGGTGCTTTTTTATTTTTTATTTTTCTTTTCGTGTCCAAGTTCACTGCTATCTGCTCCCCTGTTTCCTGTCACACACACCTTCCTCCTGCCCCACCTATTTTCTCATTATTGTCGCCATCGCCAATGAGTCTTCTTTTTTTTTTTTCAAATGTGTTGTATGCTTTATTTGTATTATAATGTGAAACTGGAAAGCATATAGAGTGCGGATTCTTAACCGTCATCTTTACATTAGATACGAGCACACCCCACCACTCACTCGAGCGACTCTCGCACTACCCGCGAATAGGGCCAGTGACATGGAGGTAAGAGAAACCTGGTTCGTTTCTCTTACCTCCTTACTGGGGCTCCTCGCTGAGCCTCTGTCCTCGTGTTCCGTGTCGTTGATAAATGTTTTTTTTCTTCGTTTCGGTACACATGCGTTTTTTGTTGTTGTTTAGCGCTTTTGAGTACAGTACACTTTTTGATCAGTGACCTCCATCTACCAAATACTTGGCTGCGTCTGTCTGATACCGCATTCCCTGTCGGGCTATCTGGGAAATGTGTGTGTCTATATGCATCCAGTTCGTTGATCTTTCACAATTGCGGTGTAGTATCGTATTGGACGACCATATATATATATATATATATATATTATTTTTTTCTTCCCCACCTCGTCTCGTCTTTCTCCTCGACACTGGCTTGTATACTGCATCAGATCGAGTGTGTTCCTGTGCTATTGCCCCCCCCCTCCCTTTCGCCGTGAGAGGCACCGACCTATGTACTCGACAAACACCTCGCTCTCATATGTTCAGAAGCTTTCACTTCCCTCTCTCCCACCTCTCTCGTTTCGTTCCTGCACACAAACTCACAAATCTGGGTCAGTGCCTCGTTGTCTTTTACATTGCCGCGGAGGGTGTATCCATCCCCCCCCCCCTCTGTAGTCAACAGACACGAATTTTACACATACACATACACACACACACATACACACACACACACACACATATATAAATATCAATATATATATATATACTACACAGACGCTTGCTTCTCTAACGGTGCTCCTTTTTTTTTTTTAGCTACTCATTTTTTTATCCGGTGAATTGGAGAAAAAAAAGCCTGCATTACAGTAAATAGAAAAGTAACTACAATCATTAAATATATATATATATATATATATATATATATCGCACACAGATACATAACAACAACGTCCTCCCCCCCCCCCCCCACACACACACACTCCACTTTTTCCTCAGTTTTCACACAAGTGTGTGATCTTGATAGAGGCCCTCATATATATATATATATATATATGTATGTGGTCTTCACTCCTCTTTTTTTCTTTTTCTCTGGAACAAAAAAATTGACCCCTTCGATAGATCTCACTTGTGAGCAGTTGTGCAATTCTTTCCGCGAACGGGGAAAAAAGCGAGGAGGGAAGAAAGAAAGGCCCAGCACGGTGGGGACCAGGTGCGTGTAGTCACTCGCATTTTTTTCTTTTTGTTGCTGGTGCTCTTGTTAATACTAGGTGTACATGTGTGCGCTTCCGATTTCGATTGAAGATCTTTTCATTTTTCTGTGCCCTACTGTTTGAAGCCACAGTCCACTCCCTATTCTCCCTGGGCCGTGGGTTTTAGCTCTGCTGATCGGGTCGCTTTACCAGTGGCTCTGGCTCATACACATATACACACACACACACACACATATATATATATACATATACATATATATATATATATATACCCCTGAGTGGGCTGAATGAAGACCATGCGCGACTCGATCGACCACGTCCGCGTTTGCTGTCGCATAAGACCCCTCAATGCCAATGAAAACCGATCTCATGGGGACATGTGTGTGTTTTTCCCTGATGACAGCTGTGATACGGTTGAGTGCTACGTTGCTCCACATGCCGGCAGTGCTGCCGGGAACAGTGGCACAACGACGGGTGGCTCGGTCGCGATAGGCAAGGGCGACGGTGCTGGGGATGCAAACCCTCCACTGGGACGATATGTATTTACATTTTCACATGTCTTTCAGCCAAATGCAAAACAAAATGAAGTCTACGCGAACGTTGCCCGTCCCATAGTGACGGATGTTTTGTCTGGCTACAACGGTACCATCTTCATGTACGGGCAGACGGGAAGCGGCAAGACACACACCATGTTCGGAGACACGGGTGGTGGCGCATGGGGCACTGGTGGCGGCGTCGGCAGAGTGTCAACAGCTGTGGCCTGCAGCGCAGATGACAACGAGGAGGTTGCGGAAGAGGTGGAGAGCAGTGAGAAGACGTATGTCGCCGTGCCTCAAATGACGAGGAGCGCACAAAGGCAGAGCTCTGTCTGCAGGAACGGTGGAGGGCGCTAGACAAAAAAGAGATCGAGGAGCAACATGACAAGCAGCAGACACCTCAGCACGTTCTCCACACTTCCTACCCACATCACAATATCATGCCTGCAAAATCGGGCTGTAGCCACACAAGGCTTGTGCACTCGCTGGGCTCAGACCCTCTATCAACAAAAAGTATAGCTGCTGCCCCACCGCTGCCCGCGGTAAGTGCATCCTTCTGCCGCACCTGCGCCACCGTTACCCCGCTGGGAGAACTTCAGCACATCAACACACTTCAAAACGATGTCGATGGCAACGCTACCGAACATCGGTGCCTAGCAGAGATGAATGAATATGTGAGAAGGCTCGCCGTCGACGTCTCACCACCGTCTGTACCTTCTCCCAGGGAACCCTCTCGGCACGCGGAGAGGGCCACGACCGAGACACACTTTGACATGTCCATTGACGCTCGCAGCGGTGTCATTCCACGCGCGGTGCACGATATTTTCACAGCCATTGCGAACGCAGACCCGTCGATGGAGTTTGATGTTCAAATGTTTTTTGTGGAAGTGTACATGGAGCAAATTCGGGATCTTCTCGCCCCCAGCCTCGGTCCTGCAGTGTCTTCATCATTGTCTCCTAGTATGGCAACAGCGCTCGCAACAGGTCCGCGGAGGCTACAGCTGCGCGAAGACGTAAGCACGAACTCGTTCTATATCGAGGGATGTCGAAGCCCTCACGTGTCATCTGCCAGTGATGTGCTTCAGTTAGTGAGGAGTGGTCTCAAGCGGCGCTCAACCTCAGCCACGGCAATGAACGAGACTAGCAGTCGTAGTCACTGTCTCTTAAATTTGACGGTGAAGCGAGTGGATCACGCGCAGGGTGTATCCACGGTGGGCAAGCTTTATCTAGTGGACCTCGCCGGCAGCGAAAGGGTCGGGAAAACCAACGCGAAGGGTCTACGGCTAGAGGAGGCCAAGCTCATCAATAAATCTCTGTCCGCACTTGGCATGGTCATAATGTCCCTCACAGATCACACCGCTACGCATACGCCGTATCGCGACAGTGTGCTTACCAAGATACTGAAGGATTCCCTCGGTGGAAACTCTCACACGGCCCTCGTCGTATGCTGCAGCCCATCCTCGTACAATGCACAGGAGACGCTCTCCACGCTGCGCTTTGGCGCTCGTGCAAAGGCTATCGAGAACAAGGCTGTCGTGAATCGAGATCTCACCGCTGCGCAGCTGCGGCGCAACTGGGAGGCAGCGGAGGAGGAGATAGAGCGACTACGAGCAGAGCTTCGGCATAGAAGCACAATGGGAGGGGAGCCAACTCTCTGCGCAGGGGTGCCAGATTTCCCCGCCTCGGCTTCACGGAAGTTATCGAGTGCCGCCATGGCCACGATCTCTCCATTGACTGGGGAGGCAGATACTTCCCGCATTAGCGAGTTGCTTGAGGAGCGCGCTGCGGAGCAGCAGCGGTTTCAGAGCCTCCGTGCACAAGTAGCACAGCTGCAGGACAACCTCAACGGCGCCCAGGACATCATTACCACCTTGCAGGACGAGCGTGACGGCTACATTGACAAGGTGCGCAGCTTCCAGGAAGAGATCAACCTATGGGAGGATGCGCACACCATCTCCTTGACGCGCATAGCCACTCAGGATGCACTGTTGCAGCAGTGTGCTGTGCTCCTCCGCACCCAGGCAAGTGAGATCAGGGACCTTATCAAGCTCACAGACGCCTACCGCCAACCTCTTCAGCTGGTCCGACAATCTGTCGGCCAGCTCCACGGCTGCGCGCTTGCACGGGACATGAGCCGTGCGCAAGGACACAAGGTTCCCGATGCGGGGACGCTACCAGAGGGCTCAGTCTCAGCATCTTCCCAACTGGCACCTCCATGTGAAGCGCGGTCACTGTCAGTGAGCGGATGCGGGCTGCATACCATCGCGTCTCAGCTCATGGCTACCGCATCTGTTCCAGATGTGGGTGCCATGCTCTGCGTGACAGAGGGCGAGGGAAGACACAGCACAAACAGCGCGACCCTTCCTAACGACGATTCACCTATTCCGCGATGTCAGTCCAGTGCAAACGGACAACTGCTGCATCTGATGGGTTCGCAGCCCCAGCCTCAAGAGCGTGCACTGAGCCATTACAGCGACCTCGCTGCGTCGGCGTCGATAGCTGAGTTACCTCACACGGCAGCGGTGCTACAGTGGTGTTCGCCCACCGCCTCGGTGGTGCGGAATGACAACGGCGTGTCGCACGCCGACTCCTGCGGGAGAGGCAGCGTCTCACCTGCAACCCACGTTGAACGTGTTGGTCATCTTGAGAAGCAACTGGTTCTGCTGCAATCTGAGAACACAACGTTGCAGCAGCGGTACAAGGAGACCCGGACCGAGTTGCAGTCGAAGCAGCGTATTCTAGATCTCCGTGGTCGCCACCTCGCAGCCGTGCAGGAGGAGTTGAAGCGAGAGTATGTAGTCAGTAGGGACCTACGGATACGCCTCGACGAGGTGCGAGACAACGTTCGAGTGCCAATCGAAACCGCGCGCAACGACGCAAACTATTGGCGCCGGCGGTACGAGGAACTGGCGAGTCGCAGGGAATCAAGGCGTACCTCCGAAGGTCAACGCGGCTCCCTTCGCTTTGTTTTGCCACCATCGGGGCCAATGCCCCAACCGCAGCCAGACGAGAGGGGTGGTGGTGATGCCATGGACGCAGGCGAGTCAAGAGCCACGGCTGGCAGTATTTCTGTTGCTGCTACCAAGATTGGTGAACCAACCGCAAGGAGGAGCCGTCTCTCGGCTCCAGGTGCCTCGTCCGGTGTTCTGTCGTCAAGGGTGTCTGGTGAGGATGTGCTGCTGAGTTTTTCATCGGACTCAACCCCACTGGGGTTGACGAGGACACGACGCACGACGGAGCGCGATGATACAGAAACTGCGCGAGATGCCTGAACGCATACCTGTTCATCTCCACAGTGGCGCATCGATGTCTTTCTACCACGAAACCATGAATACATGTCGCCGCTGTGAGATGGGCGTGTCACCTGCCTTTGATGTTGAACAATAAATAATATATATATATATATATATATATATATATTTGATATCAAAGCTTCCCTACAGTACCACACACACACACACACACACACACCACGTGTGTCCAAGCCCCTCTCTGTCGACGTGGTCAGAAAGGGCATTGCCTGTAGCGGTGTCCTGCTTTCTATTCCGCTCTACTGTGGTACTCATATGCACTGTCGTCATTTATGCCACGCAGGGTGCTGGAAGACGGTGGTAAGTGTAAACATGAGAGTCGCTGGGGCGTGTGTGTGTGAGCGTTAAAGGAGAAGAAAGGGGGGAAGGCCGTGATTGCTGTACAGATACGATCAAGGCGAGCATGTCATTCGTAACGTCTTTTTTTTTTTTTGCTTTTCGGGGTAGCGGTCCCTTTGATGTTTATATATATATATATACATAGAATAAAGTGAATATATTTCTCTATATATATATATGTATGTATCTGCGCGCTCCGAGGCATACATTTAGCTGTATTGAATAAGAACGAGCGAGAGAGAAAGAGGGGTGGGGAAGGGGCTGCGTGGATTCAGTCATCAACGCTACAGAAGTGATTTGAAAAAAAGGTCAAGAGGATATATAATACCGAGTACAGCAGGGGTGGGTCAGTGGACAAATGCACAAAAAGAAAGGGATGTGGGAGGGGTCTCTTTCTGTGTGCGTATATGTGTCTAGACGGACAAAGTATACATATTTTTTTTCCCTCGAAGGTCGCTGCGCTTTGTGTACGAGCAATGAACACGCACATTCCACCCTTACAGGCGGGTATAAACTCACAGCTACATTTGTCTTGTTCTTCATTTTTTTCTCTCATAAATCGAACGCGTATCCTACCCTCCCTTCCTACCGTAACTGACTTTTTATGCGCACAAACACTTACACACGCAAAGGATCGACGGCCGTAGCGACGCCGGCCACCTCAACGTGGTGCTACGGTCCAGTACCCCGCGATGGGGGAAGCCAAGAGCTAGCATCCCGTCCCCCGGGAGGCGGTTTGCCGGCTTCTGGACCGTGCAGACAGGTCGTGGGTAGCGTCTGGACTAGGAGGCCTGGGTCAATGACTACGCTTGTACTACCCTGTGGATTCACGTCAAACCATGAACGACTTTGTGCTGCGCGATTCCCCGCACCGCCGGCAGGAACATATCAGATCCGGTCGCCTCCTTCGCTTTGCGGACAAGGCCAACACACCGGTGTTCTGCCCCCGTTGCTTCGGAGTGTACGCACAGCGCAACTCACTGCGTGGCCACCTACAATGTCGCCATGATGTGGCCAAACGCGAGTCGCTCTTTGTTTGCCAGCGCAGCCTAGCAGCGCCACCCGAAGGGATGATGATCGATTGCCCCCTCTGCCAGTATAGTACGCCGGATCGCGCTGATTTCTGCGAGCATATGCTTACCACTCGCCCCAACGGTTGTGAACCTGGCAGCCCCCAACCCTCAATTCCGCCCCTGCCCCTGCCCCGCTACAAGCCCGCCGCCTCGACCTGAGGTGTGAACACTGTGGCAAGCAATATCGCTCACAGTACGGGTTCAACAACCACCGATCCCGCTGCCACCCGCAGCCCACAGATCCAGCCACCGAAGTGCAGCTACGCCCATCAGCGACCGACAGCAACCGCATGCAATGTCCATACTGCGTGAACACGCTGCTGGTTGACCGCTACATCAGGCACTACGAACGCTTCCACAGTCATCTACCACGCCCCATCATGCCGGAAGACACGTCTATACAAGACCGCCCCTTATACATCCCCCTCCCCGACGGCCGCTGGCGATGCCCACGGTGCCCCATAGAGCGCTCAAAGTATCACATAGCGCGGCACTACCACCAATTCCATGGCCGAAACCCAGATCCGATCTTCCCAGTCGCCAATGGACAGGTCATTCGACGCCCAGTGAACACGTTCCACAGCGTCCATCAACCATCCGTCGTGGCGCCTGGACGATTACCATGTCCCAAGTGCGGCATCCCAATCACACTTAGCCGCATGGGCGTCCACTACCGAGCCGCGCACAAAAACGACCCCATCCCTCAAGTGGCCCACGGACGAGCCACAACTCACCGCCGCCGCTTGGAGATCGATGCCAACTACCCGTGCCCGTTCTGTGACAAATCATATCCTCTACCCACCTCCCTTCGAAATCATGTACGCACTAAACATGAGAGAGCGGCCCAACAACCACGTCCCCATGAACCACCACCCCCGGCCGATACGACCGAGCCCCCGACGGTGTCTCCTACTACACCGCCGCCGCCGCCCAACCCCATCCCGGCGTCACTGGACGAGGCTGCCTTCCCATTCCGTTGTGATATCTGCCCGTCCAAATACCGGTCACGGCCGGGGTTGCTCCATCACGTACAACATCTCCATCCGGGTCACCGTACCGGGATTGCCATTGTTGACGGCGAGAGCCGGACCATCAAGATCCCCTTAAAGACGATCCAATGCCCCGTTTGTCCGCTCACCTTCACTGGCCCTGCTACCCTCACCGTACACCCCACCCGCATCCATGATATGGGCGAGCTAGTAAAAGCCGCCCCGTGGATCCGCGACCATCGGTGCGCGGAGACCCCGGAGCACTTAATGTGCTGCCCTGGACTACACGATCTCCGGACAAAATACAGGATCAACGAAGTGCCCTTTGAAGACATCGGCTCCAATATAGAGTTATCTTTGTTCCTTTGTGAGGTGTTCCAGCTCCCTGACCCGATTCCGCCCGAACCCGAATGCCTACCTCCTCCAGCGCCACCGCCATCACCGTATGATCAAGGCCGTGATTCTCTTCCTGCTTCGGCTTCACATTCACCAAGGAAAAGGGTGCCGTTGAGGAGGGCACGTGAAAGCTCGCCCGAAAATTGCTTACATGCTCGGAAAGCTGCTCGTCGCGAGGACAGAGTCCCTCCGAGGACCCCCCCCCTCCGTCGACGCACAGAAGAAAGCGAGACCGATCCAGAGAGGAGGATAGTGGGGGGAGAAGGCGACGGCAAGAGAGTCCCCCGTAGTAGGACACATCTGAAGAAAAAAAAAAAGGATCGACGGTACTTGTCGAGGCATCAGACACATGGAATTCCTCCTCTCGTTTTATCCCTGTTGTGAGATCATTATTTTCTCTCCCCGTTTGCCTCCGGGGTGGAGATGGTTGCGCTTGCACGTGCACCGTTCTCACTTCACTCGGCAATCCCAATGCCCTTACCACCACCCCCCCTTTCATATGCATCGAGTGAGACTGCAGTCGCACGGTGCATACCATATGTTTCTTTTATTCCCACCTCCCCCAATTTCACTGCTTATCACCTCTTCTTTTTAAACTTCTTCACATCATCAGCAAAAAAGAAATATATATATATATATATATATATATATATCAAAGAAATCTTTGGGATACCATGTCGCATTCTTCCTCCGCTGTCGTCACTCCTGCACCCCTACTCTTTCGGGAGTACCGTGTGCACCACAGCACCTCGGATGGTATTCTTGTGCAACTGTCTGAGACACGCGGCTTTGGCCGGCTCACAGTAACAACCCTCGGCGATGACCTCCTCGCCAAACGGCTTCTCAAGAGCCTCTCAGTTCGCGAGCGGGTGGTTGCTATACCGACACGCTCGCGCGATGCCCAGGGATACCGGCTGCTGACAGTAGACTTAAGGGAGGGGTTCAGCCCGATACTCACATACCCTGAGCCGGTGCGCCGCCTCCTTCAGATACTGCTGCGTAAGCACATGTTGGTGGGACTTGGCACTACTACCGCGGCTCGGCTGGTGCGCGGATCGGCCAAGGGCTCCGTGCTGACCGTTCAGCCCCGGATGACCGCGGTGGCTGCACTGGAGGACCTCAGCAAAGCCGCCTCATCCAATCCACTCGAGTCTTACAGTGGAGGTACATCACAGACTCCGCATCGTCAGAAGGGCCGCGATGGTGTCAGCGGCAGCAGCGGTGATGGGGAGCATGCTATCGAAACTGTTGAAGAGGGCGGCTCTGTTGACGCGCATACAGGAAGGAAGATGACTGTAGCGGGCGGGTACACTGTAGAGGTTCGTATTCTTAATTACGATGTGAACTCCGACGTTCTTAACGTGACGGCGAAAGGGGAGGTCGTGGAGGGCACACCGCTCGACTCGGCCGTAAGCGCGGCTGCGCTGGCCACGCTGCGACCTGGTGACATCGTTTCTTGTACTGTTCTTCTCTCCTCGACTGATGATGGCTGCGCTGTTGTTCAGATACCTGTGCCAGGCGTTAGCGTGGATATGGGGGACAGCGGTAGCCGCTGTGCAACTATTTTGGGCTACTACGTATACGACTGGGATGGCAAGGTCCCTGCCGCGGCGCCGGTCGTCGGCCACACAGTAGATCTCGTGATCGAGTTCTGCCCTGAACTCGCCACTCTACGTGACGCGGCACCGTTTGTAATTCTCTCCAATCGACTTCCGCAGTTCCAACCGCTCCCAGCGGTGCGTCGTCCTGCCAGGGAGACAGACGAATTCTCGGTGACAGCGGTGAACTCCACCTCGGTAGGGTCCCCCTGCAAACCCCTTCGTGCGGTTCGCGGGTTAGTGGGGTATTTTCCATGGAGGAGCGAGTACACGGCGAAGGTGCACCGTGCGGAGGAGAGCGAAGATGACGAGGACGCCGCGGAGGGTCACCGCGGTTCTGAATTGACGGAGGACCGTCATCAGCGGACGCGCCGCCGGAAGCTGGAGGAGGCCATCGACGCTTATGAGCGGGACATGGGTATGGCGGTGCCATCGAGCCCAGAAGAGTTCCAACGCTTGTTGCTTGCCAACCCGAACAGCAGCTACATGTGGACGCAGTACATGGCCTACCACGTTGGCCTGCAACAATACGAGGCAGCGCGTCAAGTGGCCGAGAAGGCACTAGGTACCATCGGTGTGCGTGAGCAGGAGGAGCTGTTGAACGTGTGGGTGGCATACCTTAACATCGAAAATCTATACGGCACAGAAGAGTCGCTCGCAGCAATTTTTCGGCGCGCACAGCAGCAACAGCTGAACCAACTCCCACTTTTTGAACGTCTTGCAGATATATACGCCGCATCACGCAAACATAATCAGCTGCTTGCACTATGTCGTGCAATGACAGGAAAATTCCGTACCGAGCGCCGAACATGGGAGCGCCTTGGCATCGTTCTTGTTAATCAGGGCAAGCGCGATCAGCTGAAGCGGGTGCTGAAAGATATGGGTGATGTCCTGAAGCGCGATGACACCACATTGGCCGTTGTGCACATCGCCATCCATGAATACAAGCACGGCACCCCCGAAAATGGCCGGGCGCTCTTCGAAGGTCTCTTGCGCAAGGTGCCGAAGCGGTCTGACGTGTGGTCAACCTACATTGACCAGGAGACAGGGTTGCTGAACCGAAAGGACCCAACAGCATCGACGCTGCACGTCAGGCAGATCTACCAACGCGCTGTGGCGACAAATTTTTCGGCCAAGGTGATGCAGCAGCTCCTCACGCGCTTCCTCTCCTTCGAGAAACAGCACGGGTCGCCGGCGGATGTCGAGGAGGTAAAGAAGTGCGCGCGTACCTATGTGGAGGCTAAAATTCAGTCCGTGACGAGCTCCGGCGTCCCCGAGGCATTGTCAGCGTGACGGGGTGAGTGGTGCTACGCATTTTTTTCCCCCCTCTCTGACTAGCCACTACGCTGACGTGGTTCAGGCAATCATTCTGCACACTCTCACGTACACACGCTGCCTCCTCTCGCTTTCTTTTTTTTTTCTTTACTAAGTGTTCGATTATTGTGGTAACGGTCTGTTTAATGGAGTGAGGGCTTCATCAACTCTTCGGATAACATTCGGTGTGTGAATTCGTGTGCGTGTATGTATGTGGGTACATATGTGGGTACAGCCACGTTACCTTCCGTTTTGTATTTTGGTTTTAAAATAGGGGGAGAGACAAAAAGAGTGAAGAATTCTGAACGACGGTGGCGAGAGAGGATTGTTATTTGTGTGTATCCTGTAACGAATAAACGCTACACGCAATTCCCATTACCTCCCCCTAATTCCTTCTTTCTCTCTATAAAAAAAAATACACGCACACACACACACAAAAAAAAAAAAAACTGTCACTGAATACCGTAAAGAAGACAGAACATGGACAGATATGGGGGGGGGCCGAGAGGGAGTGGCAGATGGGGGGGTATCAACTTCGCTAGCCTCAATTAATAGGGTTATATCGACGCGCCACCGCGTCCTCGTCTCTCTCCCCCCTTCTCTCCACCCGGTCCGTTGACAGCGACTAATGTCACGTGCTTGCAGGTCAGTGTCGAGCGTGAATAGGATGGCTTTCCGCCCTCCAGCTCCTCGTGTACAGTGTCGCCGTCACTCACCTTCACCCCCTTGGCCAAGCATTCCCCTTCCCCCCCCCCCCCGGTTATGTGTATATTTGTGTCTGCCTTTCGTCTCCTGAACAGAAGTGAAAATCGAATTCAATTAGTCGCACATAAACACTTCATCCATCCCCCATCAATCAGCCTTATTTTTTGCGCTTTAGAAGCATAGACGCACACAATCACACACACACACACACATATATATATATATATATATACATATACAGACATACAGTTCTGTTCATATCCCCTGTGCCGCCTTGTACCTGCTCAGTACTGCCGAGAAAGGGATTGTGTGTGTGTGTGTGTGTGTGTGTGTGTGTGTGATTGTGTATGTGTGCAATTATATCAGACGCCACCAAAAGAGGTAAGCCCGTGTTTGAACGCCACCACCACCACCCCCACCACCAAAAAAAAAGAATTTCTCCCGAGCGTGGGAAACACTTTTCTCCCCTCCCTCTCTGGTGTCGTACTACTCTGAGGGTGTGTTCACCTGACCGGTCGACTGGATATCTATCATTCTTCCCCCCTTCCCCCCTCTCACACACACATACACACACAGACACAGACACAGACACATAACTCTGTGATCAGACTAGAAACCACAGCCCCACTGCTCGTCGTCAACCATGGAACAGTTCAACTCGGTAAAAACGATGATCGATAACCTCCGATCGGAGGATCCCGAGGCACGCCTGAGTAGCATGCGCGGTATTCACCTCATCGCCACCACACTAGGCCCAAAGCGTACACGTGAGGAACTTCTCTTGTATCTCACAGACTACCTTGATGACAACGATGAGGTGCTGCGCGTGTTCGCGAACGCACTGGGAACCATGCTTCCCGAAGTTGGTGGAATAGAATATACCAGCAGCCTCCTGACTCCGCTGGAGATATTAGGTAGTCTGGACGAGGTCACCGTGCGCGATGAGGCTGTCGCATCTCTGCAGCACATTGGCAGCCAACTGTTCAACCCTAGTAACCCTGCTGGCAGCGCTAGTGCACCGTCGGCTGACAACAAACGGAAAGAGTCAAACGTGAAGGCCCAGAGTGATTTTATCGCTATGGTTCGACGCTTAGGTGAGGCGATGCCGCAGTGTCGCAGCACTGCCTGCTCGCTCATCTCTACTGTATACCCCCGCGCAGACGTCGTGGTGCGCTCTGATTTGATGAAGCTTTTCCAGAAGCTGTGCGAGGACGACGAGATCCTCGTGCGCCGTGCTGCGTGCATCGCCATGGGTAGACACTTTGCTCATGTACTCGGCCCGAAGGGGTGTCTGGAGCTTGTGCCGATTCTGAACGCCTTTGCGAAGGATGAGAGCGACGGGGTGCGCCTGCAGGCAGTGGTGACGTGTGCGTCCCTTCTAAAGGAACTCCCTGAGACACAGCACTCCGCTATCCTTCTGGCGGTTCGCTCGCTCTCGTCCGATAGCTCGTGGCGGGTTCGCTACATGACGGCAGACGCTCTGGGATCCCTCGCGGCCGCTCTTTCCCCACCAGACGTTGTCAAGTACGCCGTGCCCGTGTTTCGTTCCCTCTGCCAAGACTCAGAGCCAGAGATCCGCGCAGCAGCGGTCTTCAATATGGCCAATGTGCTCACCGCTTGCCGTGACGCAACCGGCAAGAAGGATATCCTGGTGACAGGAACTCGGCTAGTCACCGACGATGTGAGTCATGTTCGCATGAGCCTTGCGAGCGCAGTGCTCAAGTCGGTGGCACACGTGGCAAAGGACTTGTGGGGCACTACCATCGTTCCGGCGTGCACCGCACTGCTGCGAGACGCGGAGGCTGATGTGCGGTTGGCACTCGTTTCGGGTTTTAGTACCATGGGTAACACTCCGGAGGCGAAAGAGCTGGCACCGAGTTTGATCCCTGTAGTCATTAATTTGGCTTCAGATATGAAGTGGCGTGTGCGAGAGGTGGTCGTGGCACAAGTGCCGTACATCATCACCTCGTTGGGGCGGAGCGCAGAGGAAGTGCTGCAGGTGTGTGTTGGCCGTCTGACAGACCGCGTGGCTGCGATTCGTAACGCCGCGGTGCAGTCATGCTGCAAGCTTGTCACAGAGCACGGCAGTGCCTGGGCCGCCTCGACGCTGCTGCCACAGGTGCAACACCTGGTCACCGACACTAATTATCTCCACCGAGTGGCGCTTTGTCATCTCTACGGAGCCCTTGCCAACGTTGCGGCCTTTGACCCTGCCACATGCGAGGTGGCGGTGTGGCCACATCTCTTGATGTTGCAGCAGGATACTGTGCCGAATGTCCGTTTGAATGTCGCCAAGGCAATCGTAGCGCTCAGCCGTGCTGAGAAAATCTCCGCACGATTAGCGAAGCCTGCACTGGTGACCCTCAGCGAAGACCCCGAGGCGGACGTGCGCGACGCTGCGGTGGAAGCCTCGCCGCCCAAGTCAGTTCTACTGAAGTAGGAGGAGAAAAAAAAAAGGAAGGGGAAGGAAACAGCAAAGGGATGGCAGTGGAGGTTGGGGGGATCGGCGAGGCAAAAGCCGTATGTTTGTTTATAATATTATATATTATATATGTATATATATATATATAATATATAATATAATAAGCATATCTACTTTTTCTCGCTGCAGCTTGTAAGGGGGTGATAGATAACATTTCTCTCAGACTACAATGACATGTGTAGTCGACCTGTGCGCCTCCCACCAGCTGTGGTTTTGCCGAGAAAGGAAAAAAAGAGGAGAAAAACTATTAAAACACGTACATCTCCCATGATTCAGCTTGGGTGCTCCACAACATAATGACTGCGTTAGCGGGAAATCAAATAGAAAAGTAAAAAAAAAGGACCAACATAGTGCTACTCTGATACATGGTTGTATGTGCATAGGTTTTCTGTGCGCTCCTTCTTCTCCCCCCTTTCGTTTTCGTGCGGTCTATGTTGTTGGGAGCTTCACTCTGAATTTTTTAGTTCTCTGTGATTTTATCGGTGTGTGTGTGCATGTGTGTGTGTGTGTGTGTGTCTTTGGGGTGTTAAGGAGTAGACCCCCCCCATTCCATTCTCCTTCCCCTCCAGTCGCACCACTCTGCGTTTTCTTGATAGGAGCTCTCCTAGTTTGCTTCCCAGGTGCTTAGGGGGCTCATATTTTTTCTTCTTGCGGTTTTTTTTATTTATTGGTTGTTGTTGTTGTTGTTGTTGTGATGGTAGTGGTTCTCAGCGGGTCGCCTTCGCATCGGCTGCTGCATTCTTTCCTTTCTACTTCTTCTCCCCTTCCTCAATCTCCGTGGATATTGGGAGAAAGGGACTACCTAGCGAAGCTGCGATGCCCGGGATGACGGACAACGACGCCCGGTGGAGGGGAGGGGCGGACGGCGGAGTAACATTTGTTTCCCTCACCCCCACACCCCTCGCTTAGTTGTCATCTGTCGTTCTCTCAGTGAGGAAGAGGGGCGAGGCTTGTGCAAGGCATACGCAAAATTATAGTGTCGAAGAAAAGGAAGTGAAAGCTCGGCGTACATGGCGGGCAGAGAGCGATGAGGCGTGGCCTAGAGACCCCCCCCCCCCGAAAAAAAAAAAAACGACTTCCAGTAGAGTTTTCTCTTCCGCAGGAGGCGTTTTTTTTTTTTCGATCATCTTAATTTTGCTTCCCACTGTCTGAGTGGGGAAAGAAGGGATTCATCTCTAGATCCCCTCGTCTGCAACACTGAGCTATTTTTATCTAATATATATATATATATATATATGTATATATATATATATTAGATACAGGTATATAGATAATACATGACGACAATGTCAGAGATGTTGCAATAGTTAAAAGAAAGGCGGAAGTCTGTCGAGCAGCCCCCCTTCCCCCCCCCCCCCCATCACCGCCTTCAGGCTGACTTGTACATCTTTCTCATCTATTGGCTCCTCGTCCCCCCCCCGCTTTTTTCCCCTTTCTGTTTACATGATCTTATTTTTTGCTGTTATTCCCATTTGTGTGTGTGTGTGTGTGTGTCCCTACACCGTCACCTATCTATGTCTCCGTGATGTTCTTTGCCTGGTAATGTGCACGAATACTTCGATCCGTTCATGGGCTGGAGTGAGCGTCGTCGGCACTTGAGGTGTCCCCCTAGCCCTAACTCCTCCACACCCACCCACCCACCCCCCTCCCCCTAATCGTTGGCCTTGTCTTCTTTTCCTGAATCACCACAGGTCACCTCTTTCGCTCTCGCTCGACTGCATCACCGGATGTGTTTGTGTGTGTGGGTGGGGGGGGTATAGTATTCACGGTCTGTCGTTCGAGACTCTCGACTCGTATAAAATCATACCTACACACAAGTGTCTCCAAAATCGCCCAACACCCATCACAGAAGCCAGAATCGATCTCGCATAATAATCATTAAAAGAAGTAGAAGCAAGGCGCAGCCGTCAGATCATATCCCGTCTCACCCCCTCACCGTACCTTACACCAAAGGCATTCAAGGGCCTACGCCTACGTGCGAACACAGGACACATACCAAGTGCATTTAGCCTTCCTCGTCTTGTGCTTTAGGTGATAGATCCGCCTTTAAAATGCTGCACCGCACACTCGTCCGCTGTAACAGACCCAAAGGGCCTCCCGGGCTCAGGCCCGGGAGGGAGTACCGCCTCACTGTTCCCTACCGCAGTGAGGTGACGATGATTCGGCAGGTGGGCGTCAAAAAGTTTAACAGCAACATCCGTGAGCTTTTCAAAAAACCACTCGAGCAGAACAACATCAAGGCCATCCCGCGTGATTTGGGGGAGCTTCCGCGCAATTATGTCATGAAGCTACTCTTCTTTCACCAGCCCATTCGCCTGCTTGACCTTTGGGAGATGTGCAAGCAACACGACGACGTTCCCCTCGACTCCGCTCGACATCTCCGCCTGGTGTTGAAGATCGCCAAGCTACAAAAATGGGTGTATGCGGAGAAGAATCAAACAAACAACCTTTACTATTATTACGTCCATCAAAGTCGAGTCCAAGAGGTTCAGCAGATGGTGCGACAGGAGGAGGTCAAAAAACGCTCGCGCGAAGCACAGGAAAAAGAACAACTGATTCGTAACGAGGAGGAGCGTCAGGCACACGAGGCGCAGAGCCTCGATGATCGTGTTGTTGCCCTACAGAATGCGCTGGTGAGCAACATGGGTCACATACGTGCTTTTGATCCAGCGTTTGTAGACTCTAAGCCCTATGTCATGGATTCCGGCGCGGTGAACTGTGCCTGGCATTGGGAAGGGGCACTCAACGCGGCAAATCAGAAAGCCTCTTCGCATACCGACGGGGGTCAAAAGTAATGAACGGAGTGTGTACTAGTACTGCCCACCTATTTTTTTTTCCGAATCACACTCGCAGAGAACCTCTTTTTTTAGTTCACCAAGGTATTTGTCTGCAGTCCGTCCGTCAAGTAACGGATGCGGAGAAATCTGAACAGTATGGGCTGGTGAACAACTAGTCTCCTCCCGCCCGCCGCTGACTAGTCACCCTGCACTCCTCCTCGGCTTCCTCTGTTGCATACAAGATTTTTTTTATTTTTGCGGGAGGGGGTCGCTGTGGTGCGAGTTTGTTGGAAGTGGCTGTGATCGCTTATTTGGTGTTGTCTTTTCTGAGTGTGTGTGTGTGTGTGTTGTGTGTGTGTGTGTGGTCTCATCAACTCTGCTTCGTAAAAGATCTTGCTGCAATGTCTTTGATAAACAGTCGTCAACACAACAAAAGAAATAGAGGGACCACGTCGGGCAATGACAGGGACAGGTGGTTTGGGCAGAAGAGGCCGAGGTGGTAGAGGGTATCCACACACGGGTGTCGGTGTGTGAGTGGGGGTCCCACCATGCGCTAGGGCGAGGATGTGGAGAGGCACCACAAGACCGAGCAGGTATGGCGGCTCCCCTTTGGCAGGCACACACTGCCGTGGAGAGGGAGAGTGCAGTGCCCCTTCCCGTGCAGACACCCGGGCGGCCCCCCCCCCCCCCGCTCCCTCTGTGGCCTCAGAAACACACACATACACATACACATGCACACCTGTAACGTGTGCTGCAAAGCGGCTGCGGCGGGCGAGCGCGGCCGCTATGGTAAGCCGTTGGGTTTGGGGAAGGAACCCACCTCCCACCCCTCCC
>CM007340.1:231139-248260 GCA_000333855.2 Endotrypanum monterogeii
CTCTACCTCCCACCCTTCCTGCTTCCGCCCCGTCTGTTATGTCGCAGCCGCAGGTCCTCGTCTCCACCATGCATCTCTACGGATAGGCAGAGAGAGACTGGGTGGATGCCTGGATCGCCTTCCCACCCCCTTCCCGGTTACGGAGTATGTCCGGTGGCACGCCAATTTCCGTGCGCTAAAGTCTATCATTGTCATGAGAACAGAGGAGAGTGGCTGGGAGAAAGAAGAAATGAACAAAAAAAAAATAAGATCGGAAAACTTGACTGGTGTGGCGAGACAACTTGTCAGTTTTAGGAATTTCCTCTACGCCCCCCTGCGCGTCTGCGTCTACCCTTTGCTTCACCCCTCCCAGACACACACACACGCAGACACACACACGCAGACATCACGGTGTATGGTGTGTGTGAATGTGTGTTTTTGTTTCTTTTGAGGGGGACGCTCCTGACGCTTTAATCTCTCTCTTTCTCGCTCTATTCCACGGTATGCCCCTCCCTTTTTTTTGTTTTTTTGTTTTCTAAAATACCGGTATTGCACTCCTTTAAATATTTGTATCCGCGTTGCGATCGCTTCTTTTTTTTTTCTTTACTTTTAGTGTGTGTATGCCCTCAGTATACACGTATATATATATATATATATATATTATTATTATTATTATTATTATTATTTGGCGCCATAAGAATGCAGTGGCAGCCCCCGACCCCAGAGCTGGCAGCCTTTTATACGAGTCCGTCTAGCAGTACACCGCCGCCTCTGTTTGGGGTGATCATCCCCGGCAACCCGGTGCAGACCAATATCTCACCCGTCGATGCAGGGCGGTGGACGATCAGCCTAGGTGTGGCACCGGAAAGCTTCGTCGTGTTCCTCACGATGTCAGAGCCGCTGCCGCCCTGCTACGGCGTTGGTCTCTTCCTTGCCCGTGAGGACACCATGGGCTTCCAGTACGTCGGCTCCCTCACCCGAGAGCGGGCGAGCGCCATCGTCAAGGTTCCTGCGATTTTTCTGAGCCCCGCACAGCCGATTCATATCGTCCTTGGACTCGCACTGGAGCGCGAGGAAGAGCTCCAGAACCTCGGACGCACACGGGAGCAGCCCCTGTATCAGTCGGAGGCGGCTACAAAGATCGCTATTGCTGAGCGGATTCTTGAGGATTTGTATAGCTTTGTTCTGAGCTACGCGCGCTCCCTTACCCCGGGCAGCGACTGTAGTATTGGTGACCTCAGCTCGAGCGAGGGTGGAGATTATGTTCTCATGCCCGCCTCTTTTATGGACAAATGGCGATCACGCGTACACAAGAAAATTACCAAGGATGACGCCTTCTGGTTGTAGCACTGAGCTCGAGCCCGAGAGAGAGAGAGAGAGAGAGAGAGAGCGGGGAGGGTCGGTAGAGGAACAGAGGTTCTGTTAAGAAAAAAGGGAAGTCAGCCTCGGTACATACAGAATACATGAGGGGAAATGCGGTACACGCATGTGAGCGATACCCGTTCTGCACAGCTTCTCTCTCCACCAGGAATTCTCTCTCCCACTCGAGTACACACACACACATACACACCTACGCACACAAACGCTGTCTCGGTCTTCAATTATATTTTTGCGAGGTCACAAAGAAGACAAGAGGGTTGCTGGACTTGTTGCTCACAGCGGCCCGGCACTCCCCAAGCCATCATCATTATTTCTATAGTTTGTGTGCTCTTGACAATCCGAGGTAATGGTAACATATGATGGGAGCGCGGCTGCGGCGGTTGAAGTGTGCCGCTACACTCTTATACCCAGCTATCATCCTTTTGTTGCTCCCTGCATGACTTGCGCGATCGCCTCCCACCCCACCCCCTACTCCACTCCACCTCCGTGAGTGTGAGTGTGTATGTGTTTGTGTGTGTCGGGGGAGGGGAGGGGGGGATGATTGTACACAGACACAAATAAACACCCGAAAATGGTGCCTCAAAATCATAAAAAGGAAACAACCGAAAGGAATGCGTTACAGAAAAGGAGGGGGAATGAACACTTGTATTCGACGATGGGAGGAAGGAGAGAGAAGACGGGAGGGGAGGGGCGAACCCGAAAACTGCACTTTTTTCTTGTGATTGTGATTTTGTGCCTCCTCTCCTCCCTCATTTCTCCTCCACAGCGATGTGCCCTTGAGAACAGGTCGACTACTCACATGGTACTCTGACGGCACCCCTCATCAAACCGCTTTTTTCGAAAGACATGCACGGCGCGGTGTCCTTGCAACACTTTCAGTGTTGATTCACCTCACCTCACCTCCGCTACTCTTCTTCTTCTTATCGTCCTCTTTTTCTCTGCGGCCTACAAAAAAAAAATTCTTGGCATCGATCCTCCCTCTCTAACTGCTGGTTGTCTGTTACAACACACACACACACACACATATATATATATATATATATATATATACATATATATTATATATGTATATGCGCCAAACACTCATCACATAAAACATATTTAGTTTCAATTGTTTTATGCCGTGATCTCTCCTCCCCCTTTTTTTTTCCTTTTTTCTTTCCACCTTTTATTTTTACAGCCAGGTGTGTCTGTGTTTCTGTTCGCGCGTTCTCTTCTCCGTCCTAGCCACCGCCGCTTCCGCCCCCCCCCTCTCAACCCCCTCAACCCCCCGTGTTTGGTAACTTCTCCCTTTCCCTCGCTCCCCACCCCTCCCCCCTATCGGCGGACGTCTTTTTCTCCTTCTTCTTATTGGGCGTGCGAGTGCTGCTTCCATTTGTGCTCGCGTGTGCCGTCTGACGTGTGCTGCGGACCAGTGTTGTTCTCTCCTCGTCTTCAATCTCCATCAGTTAGGAAGACACAACACACACACACACAGGAACAAGGGGGAAAATATACTAAGTGAGAGAACAACAACAACAAGAAACAAACAAACAAAAAAAAGAGACAGAGACAGAGCATTGGGAAAGTGAGCTAGTCCCGAAAAGGTAAGGAAACTGCTTAACCCCATCTCGCCTCGTCGCAGCCTTCCCTTTCCAGCCTCTTTCTCGCCTTTTCTGTTTTTTTTTTTTCATCTCTCAACTCTCTGTATTACCTAACACATACAAAATAAATAAAAAAAACATACCCGAAAAAAAAAAAGAATCTTTAGAAAGCAAAGCGTAAGTGGTGTGTGTGCGTGCGTGTGTGTGTGCGTGCGTGCGTACGTCAAGGAACATATAAGATTGGCGTCTATCTAGGAAAGATCATCTTAACGGTTGCTCACGCAAACAGAGGAACATATACGTGGACGTGCTTTCCATACATACGCACACACACACACACACACCACACCACCGCCTGTAGGCTTGGAGCAACGACACCCCCCCCCCCAAAAAAAAAAAACGGACAACGTGTGAAAAAAGGGGGTACTGAAAGGCACAAAAGGAGCAAGGGCAGTTTGCGAGTGCACTCAGCACGCCCTGATTCGATTTTTTTTTTTTTTGCTGGCTTGGTATCCATCACTTCGTTGTGTCCCCCCCCTCCTCCTCTCCATCCCCCCTCCCCAACCTATCTCTTTTTTTTTTTTTTGACTACTCCTCTTTCTGGGGCTCGGTGGCCTTCGCGCGTTGTGTCTACAGTCTTTTTGCGGTGTTTATTTTTACTTTTTTTTTCTGTCTTTTCAGTATCTTAGTGCTTGTAGAGAGGGGGGACTGCCCGCTGTGTTATTGGCCTTTCGTTGGTCTCAGCTCTGCTCTTCCCACACTCACACACACACACAAAATCTTTACCTCTTCCCCAGGGGGCCCCCCCTTCCCCCCTGCCATCCTCACCTCCCCTCTCCCCCTTTTTTTTTCCTTCCTCCCCGCTCCTGCTGATTTCCACCACTCCGTCGTCGTCCCTTACTTCTACACGCTTTCCCCTCAGTTTTTTTTATTTTGTTTTCCCTTTCCGGAGGGGCTGTCCTCGTCTGCCTTGGCCTGTGAGCCTCTCTTGTTCGTCCATTTGACACACTATCCCCACCCTCTTTCTTTCTCCCCTCCCCTCCCCCCCCCCATTCCTCCTCTCCTATTGGTGGGACAGGCGCACATCTACAGAAGGCCTGCATCTGCCCCTCTTTCCCCCCCCCCCTCCACTTTCTTCTCTTCCCAGACCCTTTTTGATCATCCTTTTTTTGGTTCGTTTTTTCTTTTTTTTTTTCGTGTGTGCCTGTGTGCGTGTGTGTGTGCTCTGGGTTTGGTCTGCGTCGTTGTTGTCCATCTGTTCGTCTGGGCTCCTCCGCATATATCTGCCTCACCCAAGGCCTCACTAACTCACACATTTTTCTGTACACTCCCCTCGATCTTTAAAGCAAGACAGACGCACACACAAGAAAAAAAAAACACATATCTACCAGGGAAAATATACTAGAATCAAGTTATCTTGATTCGTGTGTTCCCTTTCCGTGCGTGGGGTCTTATTTTGAAAAAAAATATTCTGCGTGTGTGTGTGTGTTTGTGCGTGTGTGTGTGTGTGTGCGTGTGTGTGTGTGTGTGCGTGCGCTCGTTTTTGTGCATGTGTGTATTTTATTCCACATCACTCCCCGCGTTTCTTTCTCCCCTCACCGCATCTTGCTCTTTTTGACCGTCATTTTTTCAACGCATCGGGCCGACCCTCGGTGCAGCTCTACGCGTTCTTTCCCCTCCTCCCCCTCCGAGCGCGCGTGTGTGTTGTACTGTCGTCGTTGCTTGTTTTTTTTTTTTATTTTTGTGTGTGTGTGTGTGTGTATTGTTTTATCTTTTTTTAACCGCTCTCTCTTCTCTAACGCCCTCTCGCTTCTCCTACTCTCCTGAACTGATAGTTGGTCAAACATAGGTAAAGGAGGAAAAGAAAAAAACCCTCTTCCCGCTTTTTTTTGTGCAGCATCTCACGCCCACGAGGAGTAGGGTTGAGAAGACAAACTGGGCGGGTACAGAGAACGCGAGATTGAGCGAGAGTCGCAGCGAGTACACCCGACAACGACGACGACGACCACCACCACCACTACAACTACCTCCTTTCTCCTTCTACACCCCTCTCCTACCAAAAAAAAAAAAAGAAGACACGGAGTTGAAAAAAAAGGAAAAGAAATCGCCGTGTCCTGTAAACATTTCGTTGTTATCTTTCCCCTTGTCTTTTTTATTGTTGTTGCTCTCTTAGTTGTTTAGTTAATTTTATTTCTTTTTTTTTGGTGTGTGTAGACTGTGCTTTTCTAGCTCGTGCTCGGCGAGACGCGAGAAACAGAGAGAGAAGGCTGCGCGCTCTCCACCTCCTCCGCTCTCCAATTTTTTGTTGCTTTTGTCGTTTGTTTCAAAGACGTCGGTGTTGCTCTCTCCCTCTCTCCGGTCTCATCTTTCAGTTCTCATTTTCTTGTTTTGTTTATCATCTCTTATTTCCACATCACTCTTGTTTTTTTTTCTTTTTTCCCTCGGGTTCCGCCCACTTCCCCGTGTGTATCTTTTTCTTCTGTAGGCGTTTCTCTGTGTGTGAGAGAGAGTCTCCCTCTGGGTGCGTGCGTGTCTGCGTCAGTGTGTGTGTGTGTGTGTGACTAAACTAAGGTTTCTCACTTGTTTCTCTTCTCTAATCATTTTTAGCTTCCGCTCCATCCTCTTCACTTTTTTTTCCCTCTCATCTCTGCTGTGGCCATCGAGGCGGCAGCACGGTCAGTGATAGGATTCAAATAGAGAAAAGCACCACCCAGCACCACCCACTACTCCCTCCCCCTCCCCCCCCCCACTGAAGAAGACGTGAGAACTCATTAACTAAGCAAACGATATTGGAACGCTTGTTCCTGTGTCGGTGTTTCTGTGTTTTCTCTCGAAATGAGAAGTGGCGGTACGGAGGGGCGTTGAAGACGGACAAGAAAACAACCAACACAACAGAAGAGGAGTTCTAGAGATCCACAGAAACACAGAGAGAGAGAGGAAGGAAGAGATTGTCATCAGAATAGACGAAGAAAGAAGGAAAAGGAATCCCACAAATACACACAGAAACTTACATAACATCGACAATCACGACAACGTCGAGAAAAAAGAGAGAGTTTCGTTTTTTTTTGTAGCTGATTGTGTGTGTGTGTGTGTGTTTTGTGAACCTATCTCGCATCTCTGTTTTCTGTTCATCTCATCTCATCTCTCTTTTTCTGGGAGTGGAGGTGTTCATGTTTTGATCGCTTTACGTGGCTCGAATCGGTCTTGTCGCTTTGTGTGTGCCTGTCTGAGTGCGTGTTGCATCTGCAAGACGTAACGGCAGGTCTTCGAGCGATTTTTCATTTTTTTTTTTGGTTTTGCTA
Organism: Endotrypanum monterogeii; assembly: GCA_000333855.2. Lineage (NCBI taxonomy): Eukaryota > Euglenozoa > Kinetoplastea > Trypanosomatida > Trypanosomatidae > Endotrypanum > Endotrypanum monterogeii. The sequence continues at coordinate 237,384 of CM007340.1, forward strand.
CCTTCCCCAACACTCACACATTTGTTTTTTCTATTTTCCCCCTAGTTGTTGATCGGATATTTGTTTTTTTTTGTTTTGTCGTTTGTTTTTAGAACCCCGCTGCTCATTTCTCCCCAACATCTCTTTTTTCGCCCCAATCTGCGCCTCGAGAGGAAGACTCCTTTCCACTGATCAAGTCACCTCGATTGGCGCTCGTCACAGCCGTTACGCAGTATTGGCAAAGGTGCTGCAGGGCCCCATAATCCTCGGTGCACTTGTAACGACACACTTAAGGGTATACCTAAGGGATCAAGGGTGTGCGTAACATTAATAATTTTAAAAAAGAGAAAAGCGGCGTAGGACTCACAAACGTACAAAGGAGTGTGAGAGAAGCGAAGGAAAGGACAAGGGGGAAAAAGAGGGAAATGGGCGGCTATCCCTCTCACGATGCGCCGAACTTTCTGTTCGCGACGGCGGCGCAGAATGCCGGCGACGGCGGCACGACTGAGGTGTGCCTCGTCCCTCTGCTGCGCCGCTACTTCAACGACTCCAACAAACGACTGAAGGATGCAGTGGCGCAGCTCTACTTTAAAGGACCACCCAACACAACCGCAATCGCCATGCAAGCACTGCAGAACAATATCTCCTCGCATTGTGCCTCAGCTGACCTCTCGGCGCATGCTTCCATACACAGTGTTGGCAATCTGTCGAGTACCATTATCCCACCCGGCGCCGCGCCGTCGCCGGCGCATGCTCTTAACGCGTCGATGTCTGGCTGTGCAAGCAGTGACCCCAGCAGCGAGACGACTCGGAGAGCTGTCAACGCGTACAAATCCATGGACCAACTGTTGAGTGAGATTGAGGCATCTTTTCTCACCACAACTCGTGCGCTGTATGACTCGGTAGGGGAGGCCAACGCCAAAGTCCAGGAGAAGCGCGCCTCATCCATCAAGACCGCTGAGAAAGGAAAGAACCAGAAATCCGCTCCATCGGCATGCGGAGCTGCGAAGGAAGACCCCGTGGCCCCCCGTGGCGTCGGCAATTCCAGTCGCCCATCGGTTCCGTCGCAGCAGTCGACATCGCCGTCTGCGCCCCCTGTGTTGCGCCCAGTGCCGTGCGCCGTATGCGTCATCGAGCCAGATACTTCAGGTCGCCGAGGCTCCTCTAGCCAGCCACACGCCAATAGTCCAAGCGGCATCCAGAACAACGCGCTCAATGCGCTGAGCGTGCCGGCCCCGACAGCAGGTCCTAACGGGTTGCAGCTTCCCAACTACAGCAGCGTCGGCGCCCCGTCTACTCCGGAGTGGATTACGCTGCAAGGTCGTCGTCTGCGCTGCGTGGGGTACCTCTCGTGTTTTTCAAAACCGCGACCCGTCGAAAGCGAACCTAAAGATATGTTCGGCTCGGAGTCGCGGCCCCCTCTGCATGTGCTGCGCATTAATGACTGCGGCTCCAAGGGGCTGGATGTGGCGCTGGACCTAGTCTTTGAGGATGAGGTCAAGTACACGCATCTGCTGGAGCCCGTCGTCTTCTTGGCCAGCATTATGTTCCGCTCTCAGTACCTGACGAGCAGCATGCTGCAGCGTCCCGTCCACTCGCCGGAGGTGGAAAACGCGTACTATGCCCACCTGCAGCTCCTCAATGTTCACATGCGGCTCACAAAGGACCAAGTTCATCAGCTGAAGGTGCTACAGGAACAGTTGCCCCTCATAGACTTCGTGGAGGAGATGGGTCTAAGCGAGAGGCACCCCACACCAGGCCCCGGTGGTGAGACAGCATCGTGTGGTGGCGGCGCAGCATCTCTAGACGCAACACTGAGCGTCGGCGAGACGTTGCCAGAGATTATACAGCCCTTGGCATCCGACGGTGAAGCCCCAACGAAAGCCGAGAGCGCCACCTCCAACCCTACTGGCGTCAGCGACTCCAGCGAGGTGGCAAAGTTGCGTCAAAGCATCCGCGACGACGACGACGCAGAGAAGGAGGAGCATCTTGATGATGACGACGGGGAGAAGAACGGGGCCCCGCAATTGCCCACCGAGGAGCTGCCTACGGACAAGGCGGCAAAAAAGACGGAGGAAGGCGAAAATGAAGAGGGGGAGACGGCTGAGTCTGCGCGCAACACAACGGTGGAGTGGGACAAGGATGTGAAACCCAACGCCTCCCTCTCAACGTCAAGCCGTCGCACACGCCGTAGTCGGCGCCGACAACGCAAGCAGAAGACGGCAGAACCGCAAGACGAAATCTATCGCAAGACACACTGCACCATGCCCAGCGTTTCCCTGTACGAGTTGAGCTCTGGCGAGCGCGGGCTGGAGGCTATTTTTGACGGCGCACTGCTCGCCCGCATGATGAAGCTCATCGCTGAAACAGCTGCGTATGAGACCGTCAAGAACTCGTTCGTCCGGTGCGACATGGGTCCACTCATGAAGGAGCGCCGTCATCTCAATCAGAGTCGCCGTGAGGCCCTGCAGGAGGAGGGCAGTGTGGAGCGCGAGGAAGAGCGAGTGATGGGCAGTACCCTGGTCGCCGCAGCGGTGCGCACCTGGGTGAAGGAGGGTCTGGCAGCGGAGGAAGAGAAGCAGAAGAGGGGGGAAGCAGCAGCAGAGCTGCCTCAAGCCGCTGCAGCCGCGGCGAGCGTGGCCCAAAACAACATGCCGACGCTGCTGCCCCCCCAGTTGCCGCAGATGATGCATGCCACAGCCATGATGCATCCCAACGTGGTGCAGGGCAACGTGTCAAGCATGATGGCCGGGACTGCGGCTCCTCCCGGTATGGTGAACCCGATCATCGCTGCACAGGCGGCAGCGATGGGGCAAAATGCATCCATGATGCGCATGGGCGTCGTATCTTCCGGTCAACCACCACCGGCAGCAGCCCCGGCTCAGGGCGCCCCAGCAGGTGCTCCATTATTCATGTATGTTCCCGGTTTCGGGTACGTGCCGGTGCCTAGTAATTCTCGAGTCATGACGGCACCAGCTCCACAGACACAGGCGGCACACCCTACTTACGTGATCAACCCAGCGACAGGTCAGCCAATGATGCTGGCCACCCCAACCCCGCCGGCGGGCTCTACCAACGCCTCTGCAGTCCCTCAGCAGCAGCAGCAGATGATGGCTTTCCCGTCTGTAATGCAAATGTACAATGCGCCACAGCAACAGCAGCAGCAACAACAGCAGCAGGTGATGGCGTCGGCGCCATGTTTTGCTCCTCAAGGGGCACCGCAGGCACTGCCGCAGCAGCCGCAGCAGCAGGCGTATCAGTACATGATGAGTCCCAATGGGCAACTGCTGATGGTACCAGTGTTATCGACTCCGACGCCAGCGCCGCCGCCGCAGCAACAACAGCAACAACAACAGTACATGATGGCTGCCATGCCACCTCAGCAGGCCCATCAAATGCAGTCGCACCAAGTGTACATGAACCCTTATATGCTACCTGGGATGATGAACCCGGCCGCCGCGCATCAGCAACACGCCCAACAACAAGCCCAACAACAACATCAGCAGGCCCAATACCACGCGCAACAACAACAACAGCAGGCCGATGGGCAAAAGGTGTATCAGCAATTAATTGATGCGCAGGAAGAGGCTCAACTGTTACGCCAGCTCCAGCATCAGGCGCAGATGGCGCAGCAGGCTCCCCTCAACGAGCAGCAGCAGGCGCAACTGCTGAAGCAGGCCCAGATGGTGCTGCAGGCCCGGCGAAGCCAACAGGCTCAGTTACAGCAGCAGCAGCAACAGCAGGTCATACAGATGGCTCAGCAGCAACAGCAAGCTCAGCAACAAGCGCAGCATCAGGCACAACAACAGCAAGCAGCAGCAACCAACATGGCGGCCGGAGGCAGCTCACAAGTGCTCGCACGCAGTGCAACAGGCACACCGGTGAACACGCCACCTCACCAAGGTAGCGCTGCTGCACCCTCAGCGGCGTACAATGCTGCGCCTGGATCTTCCATGCCGCCGCCTCCACACCCACACATGCAAGGCATTCATCACTCGAGCATGTATGCCCACCTCCAGCAGCAGTCCCCGTCCACTGGGAGCACGGTGGTCAACGAAGGCTCATCCACCGGGGCAGTGCCCAGCGTCCCAAGCATAAGCGGAATTTCGACCAGCGCTAACGCCGGCCCGGTGTCTGCCGGCACGATAGGTGATCACTCGGCCACCCTCGCAGCGGTAGACTTCCGTACCAAGCCAAACCCGTATCACTTCGCTGCCATCAACGACGACGACGACGACGACGACCCCTCGGTTGATCTCGTGGCGGCAATGGGAAATATTCGCGGGCATAGCGACATGGACCACGACGACGACGACGACGACGGTGGTGGCGGTGGCGGTAGATTTTACGCCAATAGTCAGTTCTTTTTCTAGTAGGTGAGGAAGGAAGCGGCGGTTACCAGAGGGAGGGGGAGCTGAAGGAAGCAGGGGGGGGGGGAGAGAGAACAACTACAACAAAACGGGGGAGGTCTCCGCTTGGGGAAGAGACTGTAGCGATGAAAACAACAAGTGAGTGAAATATCTCCACCCTGAAGAAGTTTATCTGCCTTTTTTTGTTTAATTTTTATTAGCCTTCTCCTCATTTCTCTCTTCTTTCTCTTTCCCCCACCCCTCTCTGCCTCAGTTACCAAAACACACACACAGACACACACATATATATATATATATATATAATGTTTGTATGTATTTAGAGAAAAAATTAGGTTTTTTTTCTTCCTCGACTTCCCTCTTTGTATACCGATTATTTTTCTCTGCAGGATGGGGAGGAGGAGGGGGAGGGGAGATCCCATGCGGCGAAGGAGATGAAAAATCTATCGGCGCGAATAAAAATTAAATCGCATCCGGAAACAACAACATCAACCCTCCCCCCCCGATTTGCCTTCTCGAATACTATCGGCAAAAATGAGAGGCGAGCGAGGGGTACTTGATCGATTTTTTTAGTTTTTTTTTTCCCAACCCTTCGTGTGAAGAGAGAGACCCCATAACCCTTCAAAAGTAAAAAATATATATATGATGTTTTTGTTGCTTGCGGCAGCCGGGACACACTCCCTTTTTTTTTCTTACCTTCCATAAACGAATCGCCTCGATATGCACAGATCTGACGTCTTTTTTCCCCTGGCGAATCACAAGAGCAATGCAGTCGGGAGGCATATATATATATATATATATATATATACGTATATATGTATATGTCTAGGAGCGCGTGTCTTGGTTTTGTTGTTCTTTGCGCCAATTTAAACTCTTTGAGAGAGGGGAGAGACTGTGATATTTCTGAAGGGATTTTTTTTTTGCTTTTCTTCCTTCGCTTTTCATTTCGTTTTTTTTTCATCCCAAAAATCTCAAAATGTTCAAGCCTCCTCTTACCTCCCTCCCTCCTTGACACACCTCTCACGTAGACAGCAGCGGACTGCTGTGAAGGTTTTAGGTTTCCTTTGGCGTTCTCGTCTGTTTGCCGCGGGCGATTCTCTTTTTTTCTTTTACAACGCTTCTTTATATATATATATATATATATATATATGTTTTTTATTTATTTTTATTGTGAATGTGTTCTACGACTCTCACTTAAATTATGTTCATCTCCCTCCCTCCCTCTCCCCACACCTTCGGCACCCCGAACGTCTTCATTTACCACCTTGACACCGCTAAAGGCGGGAAGGAGGGGGAAGAGGAGGCGGTGAGTGGTATGGCGCCCCGCATTGCCGCTGGCGCGTTTGAGGTCTGTTTTTTTGTTGTTGTTCTGGCTAGCCTATCCCCCTCTCTCCCTCCTTCGGACTCCTCCTTCGATCGTTCTTTTCTTTTTTTTCATGCTGGATTTTTTATTTAGGATTGGTACCCCCCCCCCCGCTAAAAAAAAAGAAAAGAAAACGTACTGCGATAACCCCGCAAGCGCGCTTGTTCGGCCCACCTACTCGTGTATACATGCATACTACGCTGTATTTTTATTCATATATGTGTGTGTAGCCTTGCTATCAGTGTCTGACCCCCCCCCCGCCCCGTCTCTTTCTCCCTGTCTCCTTCCCTTCTTCCTCACAGAGTGCTGTACGCTCCTTTTAAGTTTTTTTAAAACTACCCCCTCTTCCCATCTACTTTTTTTTTCATATATATATATATATATATGTGTGTGCGTGTGTGTGATTTATATTGTTGTTATTCACCGCCTTCTCATCCCCTTTCCTCGACCCCGTCTTGTCGACATGTCTGACGATACAAAATAGAAAGTGTCTTCTCCCCCATTTCTGGAATCTGTTTCTGTGAAGTTGGGGTGGAATTTGCGAGGCGACTGAGGTGTGAGCAGAGAGGAAGAAAGAGGTTGAGCTGATGCTAGTACACCGAAAGACACACAAAGTCTCGTTCCGTCACGTCTGTTTTTTTCCCCCCTTTTTTTGGGGGGGGGGGAAGGGGAGATTGAGAGCTATATATATGCCACGAGTCAGATGATTTTCTCTATCACAAAGGCTGCATTGATTGGCCGTTGATTGTTGCTGTCGCTTTTCCGTCATCGTGTGCAAGCGATAAGTACATGAGGTGAGGACGATCACATTGGGGGAGGAAGTGTTTCCGCCATTCATCGGAATGTAGTCTGAGGGATGTAAGAAAAAAACAGAAACAACAAACAAAAGGTGCACAGAGTGGTCGTGCTGCAGCGCAGGAAGATGCGTAGATGAGGAGAGCAATATCACACACGCACAAAATGAGAGGGACCACGTCGGGCAATGACAGGGACAGGTGGTTTGGGCAGAAGAGGCCGAGGTGGTAGAGGGTATCCACACACGGGTGTCGGTGTGTGAGTGGGGGTCCCACCATGCGCTAGGGCGAGGATGTGGAGAGGCACCACAAGACCGAGCAGGTATGGCGGCTCCCCTTTGGCAGGCACACACTGCCGTGGAGAGGGAGAGTGCAGTGCCCCTTCCCGTGCAGACACACGGTCGGCCCCCCCCCCCCGCTCCCTCTGTGGCCTCAGAAACACACACATACACATACACATGCACACCTGTAACGTGTGCTGCAAAGCGGCTGCGGCGGGCGAGCGCGGCCGCTATGGTAAGCCGTTGGATTTGGGGAAGGACTCTACCTCCCACCCTTCCTGCTTCCGCCCCGTCTGTTATGTCGCAGCCGCAGGTCCTCGTCTCCACCATGCATCTCTACGGATAGGCAGAGAGAGACTGGGTGGATGCCTGGATCGCCTTCCCACCCCCTTCCCGGTTACGGAGTATGTCCGGTGGATTTCTACCCACCCCATTGACATATATTCCCCGCTGGGTGGCGTTGTCAAGTATTGTATTAGGTCGATCAACGAGAGCAATTAAAGCTCAAGAAAGGCATCCTATTTGGGGTGAAAAATACGTACTCATCTTCTTTGACGCTTTTTTATACAGCCAGTGCGGTTGTGGCTGCACGAGAGCGCCTCCTCCCTGACTTTATCGTTTTCTCTGTACACTCTCTGTAGTTTTTGGCTATGCGTTGCTTCCATCGTGTCCTCAGGAGCTGAACCCCCTTTTTTTTCCTGCTCGCTCTCGGCACTTCCCCCTCCCCCCCTCTTCCCCCATTCCTCCTCGGACCTACACCGATACACACAGTCATGCTGTCACATTTTTATCTTGTTCTCTCATTTGTTTTTCGTTTTTCTTTTTCCGTTCGCCTCCTGTTGCTCGTTCTCCCTGTTTTTTTTTTTCGTCCTCTTTCTTTCTCACCCCTCTCCCCTCCCCTTTCCTGTGCGCTCATACCCGTATAAATTAGCACTTGCAAACGTGTACCGCGTGTACGTCAGTATCCCCTCTTCCCCCTCTTTTATCTGTATCTCTTTTTTTTTTTTCTGTTGTTAGTCAGACCAGTTTTGTTTCTTTTGTGCGTGCGTGTGTGTGTCTATGTGTGTGTCTGTGTCTGTGTGTCTGTGTGTGTTGTTCGGAGGAGGAAGAGGACGGGGGGGTCAAAGAAATGGAGCTTCGTAGAGGTGACTTTGAACTCAACGGCCGCTGTTAAGCGCACGAGTCGAAGCGTGGTTTTTATTCGAGGGTCCGCTGTACGCAGATGCGTTCCTAGGCAGATGTGACTGTTCATGTGTGCTCTTGTATTATCCTTTCTTTTTCGTCAGACGCTGTTGACAGCGTCTTTACAGGACTGGTGAGGGTGAGTGTGTGTGTGTGTGTGTGTATGTGTGCGTGTCTGTTGGTGTGCATATGCATACTAAGAGCCTGCCTGGGTGTCGGTGACCAAGCGCCCCTGCCCACCGCCTCGTGAGCCTCTCCTGCAAATAAAGACCTACACAAATGGACACGCTGACACTCTACCCTATTTTTTCATTTTGTTATATTTATCCCCCTCTCACGCTTTTTTTATTCACGTACTTCTCTTGTCTCATTTAAACACGAGATGATGTTCCCTCTTCCCGTTTTTGCCCTCTTCAATTGCTTGTATGCTCCCCACTCCTACTGCCTACCTACACCGACACAAAACCAAAAAAAGCAAAAAAAAATGTTCTCTCGTTTTTTTTTTCCATCTCATCACAGTACATGTTCGTCGTGTTACCGTGATGCGCTTTCTTCTTCTAAGATTATCATTTATTTCCTTTGTATTTGCACTCGATCTTTTTTTTTTCCGTCTTGGCTTGCGTTTTGCTTCCTGTGTCTTCCTCCTTTCGCTCACACGCTCACTCACAAGAGCGCGTGTACATTTTTTTACACTCTTGTTGACGGAGAATTTTCAAAAGAAAGAATAAGGCTCAAATGCGAAACGGGGGCACTGCCCCGCCCCACACACTAATCCATACACGCACGAAGGACTTGAGCAACATCACACGACAGCATGAACATCCGCTTATCCCAAACTTGCTCCATTATTGACCTTTTCATTTGTTTTGACTTCCCTCCTGCGTGTATCTGTTTTTTTTTTCCGGCTTAGCTCATTTCCGGCTTCGCTTCTGTTGTCGAGCACGCGCTGCTTTTCTCCCCCATCTCCCTTTCAGATATTTTTCTCAGGAGGGAGTTTTCCCTTCAGCTTCTCGAGTTTTTTTTTCATATATATATATATATATATATATATTTGTATACATTTGCTGTTGTTGCCCCCCTCCCTTTGTTTGAAATGAATTTTTTTTTGTAGGGGGCTCGCTCTTTCGCTTGGTGAAGATGCCTTTATTTCTCTCCATTTCTCTTTCACCCATTTCGTTTACTTTTCTGGTGTGTGTCGCGGGTGTGTGTGCTCCACGAATGCCCTCGGCCTCTTCAGATTCATTCGCGTTCGATTTCGTTTTTTTTTTTCTTGTTTTCTCATTCACGAGTTTATTATCTGCCCCCCCCTCCCTCACCCGCTCGTCCTCCTCCCTCACTTCCCCCCTTTTTTCTCCTCTCCCTCGCCACTGTGCGCTCACAATGTTGTTCACGTCTTTGTTGTGGTATTTGCTGGATCCCCCCTCTCATCCTTTATTTTGTCCTGTTTCGTGCTCCACCTGTCTCTGTGTGTGTGTGTGTGTGTAGAGGAATATCCTGAGCTCCGTTTGCTGGGCGAGGGGGGGGGCAGGTGGATGCGTGCTTGGGTATGGATCACCTGCATGAGGGCATTCCTGAGCGGGTGGACTGCTTTCGGGGGCTTTGCAGGCAAAGGAAACAAAGAAGACGAGGCTGACTGCAGGGCATCCTGGTGTGCTGTGGGATAGAGGTCGTCTCAGCACAGGGGATAAACAGCTTCAAGAAAAAGAAACTCCAGCCAGGTGCGGGGAGGTCGATGGTCGCAGTGCACCGGGGTTGGTGCCAAAACATAAGCGAAGAAAATATATATATATATATATATATATATATGAGACTTGTCGAGAGTTGTTGACGCTTTGGTTGCTCTCATTACCGCTGCCACTGACCCCCTCCCCTCCCCTTGCATCCCTGTACTCCACCATTTCCCAATGTCCATGTGCGTTTCTTTCGGAAGCGCTTGTTTTTGGTGAAGTAGGTTTCATTCATGTACACCTGCACGCGCGCACACACATGCAAATCCGCGTGCTCCCTTTCTGCCTGCTCCTCTTTCGCGCCGGCTCACCACCTCTCACAGTCACTGAGATACGTACCGGTGTTGACCTCTCACAGCTTTACAGGAATCATCAGCGTCTTCCATTTAAAAAAAAAAATCAAAGACGGAAAAAACCTGTAGATTTTTTGTTGTCCCTCCCTCCCTCCCTCCTTCCTATTTTCGAGCTCAACTCTTTCGTGGCCGCTCTTGATGTTCCTCATTCCTCCCTATCAATGCATGTATTCCAATTCACGAGTGGCTTCACGCACGCCCACATCGTCTTTTTTTTTATTCATTGCATATATGTGTTTCGGTGGAGGGTGTAGGTGTGTAGCGCAATAGAAAGAACGTGCGCAGTCCTCCTCGCTAAAAAAACAAAAAAAAGTCAACCTGCATGCACATGCGTGCGACTTAGGATGTGTTGGCGGAAGCGAGTAACAAAAAAAAAGTAAAGGTATGAGCCTGTGAGGAAGAAAGAGAAGGGGGGGAGGTAGTGAAAAAGAAGACGCACGGATGCACTTGCAAGCGTGACACATCTATTTCAGCGCCACACCGCCCTCCCTCCCTTTTTCTGCTTTTGGTGACGATCCCCGGGTCGAGGGATACTGCTTAATCTAGTGGACAGTCGAACCCCTCACTGCATGGTGGTAATAGTGAAAAAAAAAAAGGATAATGAAACGTCAGGCTTAGTTGTGTCGCATAGAGGGTGCATACACTGCCGGGTTACTTGAGGGTCTGCACACGATGGTATACAACCCTTCTCATTCACTCAGTAGAACTTGAGTCTACCCACAATGTAGCAGAGAGAGAGAAGCGGGGGAGGGGGACAGATCGTGCGAAAAAGTAGGGCACTTAATTTAAAATACCTTATCATGCCATGTTTGTCCGCTTGCTATATATATA
>CM007340.1:264040-276149 GCA_000333855.2 Endotrypanum monterogeii
GTAGTTAGTAGTAGTAGTGTCGAGAGAGTAGTAGTATATATATATATATATATATATATATATATATGTAGACATTTATGTAGGGAAGGGTCGGAGAGGGAGAGAGCAGGGGGAACAGGTACTGCTCAAGCACCTCTGCTCCGTATATCGCGTTGCCCTTGTACGTGGCGGGTGAACAAGGAGGGAGGTAAGAAAGATCGCCTCCTCCTTCTGCCCCCCCCCTCCACCCTCATCTATTCTCTGAACAGACGATCAATCACTTGTGTTTCTGTACCGTGCGTTTAATGTTGCAGTCATCTGTCGTTTTCCCTTTCATGTGTGTGTGTGTTTTGACCCCCCCCCCCAAAAAAAAAAAAAAACTGTTTTTTTTTCAAGCTTCTTTCACTATTTTCCAAAAGTGGTCACGACAGCTTATCCTCCTCTTCCTCCTTATACACACAAACACGTGAGCATCATTTTTTCATGTTTGCTGGCTCTCTTTTTATCGTGACGGTGAACGACGCCAGCATGTTCGATCCCTCTGCTCCCTGCTCATCATGTGTGCGTTAGTTTTGTGATCTGTGTTCACACTCTGCTTCTGTCAAAAGGAAAGGGGGCATGGAAAAAAAGGTTTGTGTTGGTGTTTAGGGGTTATTGGGGCAGCGGGGAAGAGATAAAGGAAGGGCTAGTGTTTTACATCAGCGAATGAAGCGATGTGAGAGTGAGGTGTTTTCTTCACTGGTACAGTCCAAGTCATCGAGGACACACTTGAATGTACGCTTCTTTCCGTGGGCTCTCATGTACCGCTCTTTTTGTCAGTCTCGACCGTTTTTTTTTTTTTTCGCCCCCCACTCCACTCCACACACTCACTCACTCCGTGCTCCGCACGATTCGACGTCTCTCTTGGTGTGTTTATTTTGTTTGTTTTTTTTTTCTCCCCAATATATTTTTCTGCTGCTTTCTCTTTGACCATTCAACGCTGTTCTTACTCGGATTTTTCTCGCGCAGATGTGTATCACTTTTATTTGAACGACAACGTACGCGAGAAGAGCTTCATTATCCTCACTATATATATATATATTATATATATATACCCCTGGGTGCGCCAATCGAAGTGAGTAGTTGGTGACAGTGAGTGATGGTGCGCGGCCAGAGGAGCGAAGTAACAATGACGAAAAAAAAATCTGGGGAGGGGGAGGGGATAGTGTGTTATTATATGTCAGCTCCTGTAGTCCGCTTCGGAACCAATTCAGCCCTGCACACTCAACTTTGGCCCTTGAGCTGAGTAGTGATATATTCGCATGTACCTCCTCCTTCCCCTCCTCTTATCTCGCAATTTAAAAAAATTACCTGAGCATCGCTAAGGTTGCAAGTCTACTCAGCGGCCGATGAAAACGAGAAACGGAGACGTGTGTGTGGTGGGGGGGGGGGGGGGGGGGCAATCGTCCCATCATCTGTCAGGACTTGTCGATGCACATCAGCTATTCCATACACCTGCCTCTGTGTGTGTATTCAGTTTTTTTTTAAATAATGCGTGCAAGGAAAGAAGCCGTGAAAAGGGTGTGTTATCTTTTTTTCTTGTTGTTGTTGTTTTTGTTTGTAGTGAATGCGCCCGCTATTCGTTTTTTTTCTTCTCTCCTCTCCTCTGTTATTTATGTGATTTTGTTGGGTGGCCGCCATCACTCATTCATGTCAGCACTCACTATTTCTTTCTCGCGGCGTGTATATATATATATATATATGCACACACCGACAGACGCCATAAGAGATTCGCGCCCTACTCAAAGTGACTCGATACCACCTCAACTACAAATATATAGCATGTAATATATATATGTATAGATGTATATATGTATATATGTATGCTATATATAATATGTATGTGCTTTCATATGGCCGGGAAAACAAAGTAGGCGATGAAAGCATTCGAGTGTGCTCTCGCTCTTCCTCTGCACTTTTTTCCTCGCTAAGACGCGCTCCTTTCTCTCTTTTTTTTTAGTTTTTTTGTTTTTTTTTACACGAAAAGGAAAAGAAGGTGGGAAAAGAGCCACGTCGAGAGCAAAAAAAAAAATGTGATAAACATCGCGAGTGTACAAATGATCGAACCGATGCCCTCCCCCCCCCCTTAAGCGTAGGAGGCCAAAACAGCGAGGCCACCTCATTGTTCACCTACTTCTCATGTTTCATACACATGACTGCTTTTCTCACGTCCACATTGGCTGCCTTCCAGGGACGCGTTGACTACATCAGAGAAAAATGTAAAATCTCATCATTTTTGACTTTCGTCCCCACCTCCACCTTTCTCTCTCTCTCTCTCTCTCTCTCCATCGCGCCATGTCCAACAGAAGCTATATTTCTTTTTATACAAGGGAAAAGCAAACTCGCATTCCCAAGCGAAATTCGAAAAATATATAATCTATATTTTTTTATATTTTTATTATATATATATATATATATACGCCCCACACCACACCGACATTTTTCTCTTCTTTAGCCTTCGGTTTGAATTTGGATCCATCATTCCCCCTCCCCTTTTTTTCGATACATCTCATACCTCTCGGTGCACACAGAATCATCCTCGCGGACTTTGATACTCCGACATTGCAGACAAAAAAAAACGGATATTGATTCCCGTTAACGTATTCCTAACAGGAGAGGTGATCTCACAGCACAAAAAGCGACTAACACACACACACACGCACACACACACACAGAGGCAGAGGTAAACGCACACGCCATCCGTTGGGGAGTGGGGTGCACCTCTTCGTGTGTGATCCGGCGCTCTTCATCTTCTTTTTAGGCAGAAGTGTTCGTGAAGTAGAGCAGTTTTGTCACAAGGTTATTCAGATCAAGTGGAAGAAAATATATTTTATATAATAAATAGTATATATATATATATATATATATATACACGTAAGCTGCTCACGATAAGGGAGCTATATCCTTCCAAAAGCAGAAGAAAAAAAGGTAACGGACAGCATCTGTGGAAATATTTCCAGGAATCAGAAGGGCGGGGTGTGGTGTGCGGGAACAAGAAAAGAAGAAGCATATATATCTACACTGCCTAACGCAGCACACACACTGACACGCTGAGAGTTTGTGAACAATATACCTACGCACAAAAAGATACGACTCGAAAAAAAAATAGATTTTTTTTTTACATAATACAGAGTGCTGCTCACTTTTCTGGGGAAAGAGGGAAAACGCCACCGTTCATGCATTCTGTGTTTTTTTGGTTTTGTGGCTCTCTTTTTTGTTTCACCCCCTCTTCTCATCGCGCCACACTGGCATGTTTCTTCTTGTTCCCCTCCCCTCCTCCCCGAGTTGTGTGACACACCTACATTTCTCCCTTTCTGCAGTCGTCTAACAACGCCCCTCGTATCGTATCCGATCTCCAACATATCGCTCTACCCCTCTGTCCATATATATATATATATATATCAAGATAGTTTACGTGTTCTTCCTGAAACATTTTTTTTTTCGGAATCACCTGTTTTGCTTCGTATTTGTTGCTGATTTTTTTTTCCCCTTTTGCAGTCTCCGCCCCTATCCCAGCTGATCTGTTCGGTGGTTCGAGAGTTTGTCTGTCTGTCTGGCTGTGGGTGTTGTCTATTTGTATTGGTGTAGGTGTGTGTGTGTATGTATTTGCGCTTCGATTTCGTCTCTGCGTCTGAGATACTGTTTTCTGTGAAGAATCTTCTCTTCATGCTGCATAAACGCAATAACATTCGTTTGGTGCACTTGTAAGACTCACACACGCACGCGCGTCATCACTCACAACCTTTTTGCACCATTCCCCACCCAACCCCCCTCTGGCTGTACACACACACACACACACACACAAATACACAACAAACACCTCATCTCTCAGCCCCCATCCCCTCTTTTTTTCCTCGGTGTGCATTCTTTTTGTCCCCCTCCCTCCTCCCTTTCCCTTTCACGCGCGCGTCTGGATCGTTCTTTACTGTGTGCTCCTGTAGTCTTCGCGCCCCCCCCCCCACGCATCTGTTCGTGTGCGTGTGTGTATTTGTTTTGCTGGTTGTCTTCATCTCTTTTTTTCCCCCTCCTCGATATTTTGAGATTCGCTTTTTTTTCTTTTCCGTTTTGCTTCCCCTCTTTTTTTCTTTGTGTTCGTGTATCGTGTGTGTGCGTGTCTGTGGTTCCGTTGCTGCTGCTGTTCTGTTTTTCTGTTTTCTCCTGTGTGGGTTTTGTGCTTGCCATTGGCTCATTCTTGAGTTGACAATCTCCGAGCCCTTATTATTATTATTTTTATACACATATATACACACACAGACATATATATATATATATATATATTACATCCCCCCTCCCTCCTCCTCCTCCACTATCCGTGGGTCTGTTCATGTTTTAGTTTTGTGTTTTGTTACTGTTTCACATATTAGCTCAATTTCCCATTTTTTGTTCTGTGTGTGCATATAAAAAGGTGAGAGCCAAGGAAAAGGGCAAAAGACCTCCTCGGTCTTTTTTTTTTCTACACAAGCTCACACATTTGTGTGCACTACTCGCAGTATTCTGAGTTTGCTGGTCTCATCCACGCATCTTCCCCTCTTCCCCCTTTTTTTGTCACATCAGGGTTATTGTATTTTTTTTTTTGCTTTCCCCTTGCTCTTGGCTGCTTCACTGTCATCGTAGTCGTCCTCTGTCGTCTCGATACCTGCCCCCCCTCCTCTCTCCCCCCCCCTCCTCTCTCTCCCTCCACCCTGTCTCTTCTTTCTCTTTTCCGTCGCCCATCTTCTTACCCGAGGGGACGGGCTGTTGCAACGATATTTTTGTGTCTTGAACTTTCCCAAGATTTTTTCTTTGGGGGCCAGGGGAAGAGGCGGGCGGTGAGGAGGAAGCGGAGAGAGGGATTCAGGGGGCATATTGTCCCTTTCTTTCACACCACTGCTTTTCGTGGCGAAAGACGGGTGTGATTCTTCCGCTTGCACTGCTCCCACACTGCACCACATCTCCCTGCTCTGCTGTGTGTGCGTGTGCGTGTGCGTGTCTCCATCACTACCATCCACCCGCTCACCCGCCCCCTTCGATACGAAGGGATAAGAGGGTAGGAGAAAAAACAATAATAATACATTTCCCCCTTTTTTTTTTGACTCCCTGCCTCTCCTCTCCTCTCTCGCCCAAACAACAACAGAGGGCACGCCGGGGGGATTATCTAGAAGAAAAATACACACACTACGCGTACAGACGCACGCGACCTCAGTGTGTGCGTGTCTGCGTACGTGTAATACTTGAAAATACAATTTTGCTTTGGAAAAAACGATAAGGAGACCTTAACCCCTTCCCTCCCCCCCCCCCACAAAAAAAAAAAAACAGGAGGAAACGCAGGAGCCACCACTCAGCGAACAGTGATTGCCAAGTGTTTCTACTCCTAGTTTCCAAATCTACTCATTTCATTTTGTTCGGAAAAAAAATTGAGATATCTGTTATAGTTCCTTCTGTGTGTGTGTGTGTGTGTAACTGTGCGTCCTCATTTGGGGCTCTTCATTGTTTTTTCTTTGTTTTGAGTTTTCTTGCTAGGGCATAGCAGCAGTGGCTACTTGCACCATTAGAAGGGAAAGAAAAACATCAATATCACACACTCACACAGATACAACACACCAGCATCGGCTGCTGCCCCTCTCCCCTCCTCCTACTCGGCGCCACCCCCACCACTGCACTCGCACAAGCTCAAGTAAGCAAGCAAATTCTCTTGACAATCATAAAGACCAAAGGCCACAGATAAGAAGAAAAACGTAGCTTACACGAGATACCGTTACACCCACTACCTACATACAACATTGCTTTTTTCTTGTGTGTGTGTTTTTTTTTTTTGCCTTGAGGGGGCTCATCCTTCTCCCAGACCCTAACTTCCCCCCCCCCTCCCTTCCTCCTCCTCCCCCCACGTGGGCATGTGTGAGTGAGCCGTATTTTCTTCCCTATCGCTTCTCCCGGGACACCTTTACATTTTATTTTTTCTTCCCCTAGCTTCTGTGCGCCAGAATCGTCTCAAATTTTTTTCTCTCTTTTTCCCGTACACCCCGAGCACTCTGTGCGGATGTAGGTGAGCCACGTGTGTGTTTTTTTTTGTTTTTGCGCCCCTCCCCCTTGTTCTTTCTTACACACTCAAAGAAATTGTTCTTCGATCAAACCTGCACGCTTTGATCTTTGCGTGAGCATTTGCAGGAACACACAAAAACACAAATTTAGAGACTGATTTTTTATTTATTTATGTTATATATATATATATATATATATATATATCTGTAAGCCGCCCATTTTCTTTATTATTATTTCTCTCCCTCTGTTACAGCCGTGGTGCCTCTGACAACCCCCTTCACCTACACGCACGCGCGTGGGTAGACCCTATATTATCAACTCTTTTAGGTATTGCTGCTCGTCCTCCTCGCCCTCGCCCTCGCTCCCTCCCCCTTCTCTGTATTTTCCCTCCACCGACGCGAAGCCATACAACATCACTCTATTCCAGTCTTTGCTCAGGCAGGGGCAACGGGGAGAGAAAGGGGAAAAAAATCAAGATGGGCGCAGTCCCCTCGCGCGAGTGCACCTCGCTGTTCTCGTACTTCCGTGGAACGTATGAAGTGGGTATGGTGCCGCTGACAAAGCATTACTTCGCTGCGGATGCTGACACTGTCACCGCTGCCGCCGGTGACCAGCGGTCACCGCGACTCGCAGCGCACGCCGACACACGCAGCCACATGCGCAAACAGCTGCGGCAACAGCTTCTTTTGATGCGACAAGACTCGGCGGTGCTCTACGCCAACGCTCGTGACGTGGAGAATATTTTAAAGAGTATGTCGCAGCAGAAACATGGCAAAAACAACGGAACTCGCGTATTCTTCACAGAGAAAAAGAACCCTTCGCCAGAACCATCCACGGTAGAAGCATCGTCAGCTGCAGGGGTGAGCGGTACCTCAGCTGATGTGAGACGCGACGCGCACAACAACACGGGTACGTCGGTGCAGGAGGCGAACACCACCAAGGCCTACTCTACAGGCGACTGCTGCAATAATGGGTGTGAGTCTACCTCAGCAGCAGACGAGATGGACGGCAGCGCCGCCACCGCCGATCAACCCTCTTCAATGCAGAACCTCCTCACGGAATATTGGTCCATTATGCCGGACAACAACTTCACCGAGGAAGACTTGGACCGCTTTCTGGCTCTAGTCGACGCTACGCTATTCGAGACAAACGACGACCTGCTCTCTTCCGACCCCGTCTTCGGCAGCACAGCCGAGGCATCGAGCACGTCAAGAACCAAACCATTCCTTCCTGTACCGTGTGCTCTCTGCCTCGCCTACCCAGACGGGAAGGAACGCGACGGCGCATTTTCTTTGGATGGGCGAGTCATCAACATTATTGGATATTTTGGGCTCATGACGCGGGAGATGCAGGAGGCCCTCAAGGTGGTTAAGCGACTTCCCAGTGAGGTGGAAAGGAGACAGCAACAGCAGCACGAGGTAGGCAGTGCATCTGCCCCGCTTGTGTTTCTCAACACTGCCATTCTTACCTCCGCCGGCGACCGAACCCTCGAGCGCGTGCTCGTATTGGCTGCAGTGATGCTGCGCCAGCAATTTCACACCATTGGCCGTCGCCATTTGCTCCAGATGAAGCTCGAGAAACTTCTCCGAGAAGAAAAAGAGGAATGGCCCAACTTCGACTCGAAGATGATGAATCATCTGAAGTTGCTGCTGGCACTGCCACCACGGGTAGACCCGAAGGAGCCTTTCTTCGATCCTCTGCTGGAGTTTCCACTGCCAAACATTCCGTCAAGCATCTACAGACCGACACAATACATCAACGCCGTCTTCAATGAAACATCGCAAAACCCCAACGTGCCGCCTCGTAACAGCAGCCTTCACCCTGCACTTAGTATCATCACCGAAGACGGCCATGTTCCAACAGGTGGAGTAGAGCTTGGTGCGAGTCCCACTGGCGCATCATCAACGGCGGATGTACCCTCTGCTAGTAGCCCCAGCATCGGCCCCTGCGGGCCAGATCACGGCTTCAGGTCAGAGAACAGGTTCACGTCGCTGAAGGAGGGCGGCGGCGTATCGCTGGCAGCAGATGCACCTGCGACCTCTCCCTACGCTGGGCATACGCTGCCCCTGACCCAAGCTGAGGAGGACGCCATCACATTTGCACTATGTCGTCGCATGGAGCGAATGCGCGTGGGCATGGAGGCAGCGGGCAACAACTACTCAGCCCTCAAATCCTTGACAGAAAACTTCGCGTTTCTGTGCTGTCAAATAATGTTGCACCCGAACCTCACATCGATGGAGCTCATCGAGCTGCCGGCGTTGATCGAAACGCCGCTCTTTAAGCCTGCTGCCTTTGCCATGACGGCTGCGTCGACACTTGACACCGCTGCTGCTGCAGTTGAAAAGAAAGTCACCGCGACCATCCCCCAGGCCACAACATCCGACCCGACGAATTCGCAAAAGGTGGACCAACCATCACGGCCGTATCTCTCGCCGGCCTCTGCCGTACTCATCAAGCTCGATCCACGGCATGTGTGCCAAGCAACCATGTGGGCTAGCTCCTTTTTTCACTGTCCGAGACTTCTTCCCAAGGGTCACTGGGTGAAGTATAAGCTCAAGGATGAGTGCGAGCAGCTGCGGCACGTTCTCCAAAACAAAGATATGCTCATCGCCCACTGGCGTAAAACACATGTTGACCAAGCGGAACAGTATCTCGGCAAGCACACGGCGCGGCTGCTCGAGCATGTGCGCGCTTTGCAGCTGGAAACAGAAGAGGCACGCGCGCTGCCAGCGGAGTACTGGAAGGGAAAGACCCTATACGTCAATCAGGACGGACGCAAGTATGCCCTGTACGAGAGTCGCTATGGCACAATGCTGATTGGTGTGCGCGCGTTCGCTGCGGCGGCGGCCGCCGCCGCCAATGGCTGCACCACGGCATCGACAAATAACAAGGAAGCGCGCGCTGTTTCCACCAAGGTTGCCGCAAACAGCAGCGCTATCTCCTTTCCTAACTGCAGTGCAACGCTCTCAGCACACGAGGGACTGCTCAACGCCACCGCCGGCATCTTGCACAGCATTGACAACGACAGCGGGCACGGGCTTGCAAACGCGCCGCGGAGCGCGGGGCCGCAGTCGATGGGCGTGAGCGGTGTCCGAACGGGACACAGCGGAGTTTTTGGCCCCAACAACGGCGATGGTTTGAGTCCGATAAACATGAAGAACGGCATTAACATCAAGGTTTGCCACAGTCGTAGAGGTGGTGGCAACATAGGAGACAGCGACACCGTTCACCCTGATACCACACCCTATGTGAATCACACCGCCAACAATAGCAGCGGCAAGAACGCGTACGCTACCGCACCCTTCGTGCGGTCACAGGTTTTCATGAGCAGAAGCAACGATATCCACAACAGTGCGTCGTACATGGACAGCAACAATAGAAGACAAGACGGCATGGTACAGCTTCGGGCTTCTCCGCTGATCCCTGGCTACCCTGTCAGGGTGTCAAGTGGGTACGACATGCCGCCGCCACAGCACCAACCACAGCAGCAGCAGCAGCAGTGCGTGAACGTCATCAGTACAATCCTCAACCCCCAGATGACTCGGTTCGCCCTCAACGGCGGCTACCCGCACACAGGAAGAAGCCCAGCATATGACATGGCTGGCTGGACGGCAGCGCAGTCGAGAGGCGGACAGGCGCCACCGTATCCTGTATCAAGCCACATTGATACTGCACCTAAAAAGGAGCACCTAAGCGAGGCCATGGGAACCCCCTCCGGCTTGGCATACGTGGCAGCAACACCCCTGTATCACGCCACTTGTGTCAACACAAAGCAAGGTGGTGTGGGGGTGAGCACATCAGCCTCATTTCCACAGCAGCAACAGCAACAGCAACAGACCCTTCGAGTTGCTGGCAAAAAATTAGCGCCGCCATCACCTCGGAGCGAGTTGAAATATATTTGGAAAAACGTTGAGGTACCCCGAGCGTCGAGACCTGTGGACGTAGCGCCATCTACCGTGCGGCAAAGCGGCAGCATATCTGCGACCTCTGGAGCGGGTGAGCGGTGCCCGTATGGCTGTGTCGGCATGAACCGGGGAGAGTTCGGCGCCTCGGTCGACTTTTTTTCGACCAAACAGTGTGACGGGTCGGCGGCTCAGAGACACGGTGATCCCAACTGGACTTGCTCACACAATGGTTCCTCCACCACCGGGGCAGGGGTAGAAAACGCTGCTGTTCTACAAAGACTGATGCCGTGGTCGCTGAAGGATGCAACAGGGTGGGAATGCAGCGATGCCGACAGTGACGACACGGCAGAGAATCTTTTGCGCCGCACAAGACTTCTGGACGTCGGCGATGGTTACAAGAAGGCGTCCCCCTCCGGGGAGACGCATAACGTCAACAATTGCGAAGCTGGCAGCAGCAGAACCGCGCCGCGGACGGTGCAAGAAGACACCCTCGTCGGCCACGCGGCCGATCGTGTATCAAATCCCCCACCTTCACCGAACGTCGACGCATCCATCTTTAACATGTTGTTGGCGTCGGCATCGCACTCGCAGGAAAGCAAAACAGCAATCTCTGCCACATCCAGGGTGTGTCACCTACCCCCCTCGACTATCGCAAAGCCGTCCAAAGCCCCTCCAGTGGCACCTTTTCGAACCGATGGTGCCTTTCCTGTATATGTGGTTCAGCTCCCAGCTCCTTTGACGGAGCAACAGCGGCACCAGCTCCAGTCGCAGCAGCAACTCTCCACCATCCCACCGTCAGTGGCGACAGTGCCGTCATCGGGTAAGCCAATCTACTACACACTGCCCAACAGCGTCCCTTTTCTTTTTCAGCCAGGGCCGACGACAGGCAGGATGGCGGTCGCCTACGCACAGGCACCGTCGCTGCCTCCGGACAGCGAAGCCGCGACACCGTACGCAGTCGTGCCTCGGTTTCCACGATCACTTCAGCATCAACAGCAGCCGATACACGTCACACAGAAGAATGAAAATGTTGTGAGCATGTCTGACCCTAGCAGGCTGCAAGTGGCACAGGTCTCGGCACACACAAATGTCAGCTGGAACTGTCAGCACAGTTTTCTCCCCAGTGGTGTTGTCGAGCTCCCACATCTATTCACCAGCCACCAAGGCAACCCGTTCCCGCGCAGGAACGGTTTGTTGTAGGTGGTAGCGGAAGCAAAAGAACTCCGCTGCGGTTTGGCTCGTTCTGTATGCGAGCTCTCCCTTTTTTTTTTTATCCCTCCCTCCCCCCCCCCTCCCTTCCTAGACCCGATGCGGTGAAACAGGGGCCATAGCAAGGTGTTTTGTCGTCTAGAGAACAGAGACGATCATAACAACAACTCCCCATCGCAGTATGTAAATATATATATATATATATGTGTGTGTGTGTGCGTGCGTGTTTTTGTAGTACGCGAGTGAGATGGTTTTTTTTTTTTTACTGAGTATATCGATGTGGATGTCTGACGAGGTATACACCAAGAAAGAAATATACACATCTATATGTATTGTTATTATTCGTTTTTTTTTTCATTTTTCTGTCCTCAAGTCAGCTATTTGTTCTGGTCCTTGAGGTGTGCTTCTCCCCTCCTTTGTTCCTCTCCATTCAACTAAACAGGGGGAGAAACAAAACGCATATTAATGCGTAGTTGTATCCCGCCCATTCTCTCTCCCCCCCCCCACCCACACACAGACAGACAGGCTTACATCATCGTCGGGGCGACACCTTTTTTTTTTTTTGAACCCCTCATTTGCCACCACCCTCTTCCCCCTTTTTTTCAATTAATAAAATGAAGACCTGAAAATTTGTCTTCGACCCCTCCCGTCCCGTCCTGAAGATTATTTCATTCTACTTTTTCAGTTCCTCCTCTTTTTATTTTATTATATTTCCCGACGGATCGTGAGGGTTTTTGTTGCAGTCGCTTTCACCTTCCCTGCATAGGTGTGTGTGTGTGTGTGTGTGCGTGTGTCTGCCTTCAATGGCTTGTCCGCCTATTCCTTGGACCCCCTAGTCGCTGTCCCTGTCGATACGCACGCGTACTGGGCAGTTTCACTCTGTTTGTCTATTTTCTTTTTTTTTTGCGGGGGAAGCAGGTGGGAATGCCTTCCTCCCTTCCCATATATATATATATATA
>CM007340.1:276366-300083 GCA_000333855.2 Endotrypanum monterogeii
CTCCTCCTCCATATATATATATATATATATATATATATATATATTATTTATTTATTTATACACCTTCGCCCCTTCTCCTCCCTTCTCACTCCCCCCCTTTTTTTTCATAATACGGAATTGAGTCCGTGGCGCAGACACACACGCGCACGCGAACTGTTGTGGAAACGGTCAAATAATAATAAAAAAACGGGTGAAGGAACAAAAAAAAAACAAAAAACACACAAAGTAAATAAGTAAATATCGCCGGTGATGAATAAAGTGATCAGGGTGTCATCCCCAAAGGGGAGAAAAAAAAAAAAAGAGTGATGTCGAGGACGAACCCTCACTCTTCCGTTGTCACTCTCTGTCCTGACCGCCCTCCCCCATTGTTGGGAGATAAGATGGGGGAACGCAAAGATTTCCCAACGATGGACGAATACATACAGCCACTTTCCCCTATGCATTGCTGACATCCCTGCTTCTTCTCTCATCCCCCATTGCTCCACTATCTTGTCCTCCTTTGGTCGGGGTGCGTTTATCTGAGTTCCCCTCCCTTGCTCCCTCAACCCCCGCACACACACAAACCCGCGCATCAACACACCTTTAAATATATTTTCATATTCATACATATACATTAATATATATCTCCTAGGTGTGGTTTCAGAGCGTTTTTTTTTTTTCCCCGCCTCATCGAAGTCTATCGCTCTCGCCACTCCGCTGTGTCCACCACGCTCCTCTCCAGTTCGCCTTCTCTAGGTTGCTGTCCCTCGTCTCATGAGTCACCAATTCACGCCATCAGGTTATAAAATATATTTTGTATGTCTTTTTTTTTTTTGCTACCAACGCAAGCGAAAGACTAGAGTTCACACACCAAAAACGTAGCGTCTCTGTGAATCGCCGATCTTCTCCTCCCCCCTCCCTATATATATATATATATATATATATATATATATACATATTTACGCGTATGTATGTATGTAAATAATTGTGTATTTCAGATCATTGTCACCGCATCACATCAGTCTACGTGTTTTTTCTCTTCTCCCCCCCCCCCTTTTCTCCCCCTCCCCTCTGTCTTCCACCTACACAACTTTCTGTATCTCTTTGTGCTCGTGTGTATATCTGTGAGAGTTTTGGTGTTTCAGTGCTTTCTCGCGTATCGCGTATCGCTCGTATTTTTTTTCCTATTTTCTACTTCTCCTAGACTACCAGCTGTCTTTGGCTTTGTGTGTCGGTGAAGTTCAACTGGGGGTCCGCTTCTCGCCTCTCATTTTTTTTTTTTTTGACTGTTGTGGCTCCCACGCTTTCTCTCTATTTTTTGTTGTTGCTCGCTCGTGTGTGGGGGGGGTGCGTGTGTGGGTGTTTTGAGAGAGAGTGGTGGCACCCAGTGTTGTTTTTTGCTTTGTTTTGAGGGAGAGGGAGGGGGTGTTTCGGGTTGTGAGTTTGGGTGCTCTTGTATATTTATTTAAATGCACATCTGTGCGTGGACAACTCTGAACCCTCCATCGATATTTACCCTCCTTGCGCTCCTCCTTTTTTTTTTTCTGTCCTCCCCGACCCCTCCCCCCATTCCTCGATATATATATATATATACATATATATACATACACACTCGCATCCTCTTGGTCCACACTCCCTCTCCTCTTTTTCTATTGTTTCTCTTAACTTGCAACTGTGGGCACCAGTCCTGTTTATTTTTGTAAGCGCTTGTGTGTGTGTGTGTGTGTGTGTGTGTGTGTGTGTGCACTCTTAGTGTCGTGATCGAAGCGTAACCCAACCACCACCACCAACGGTCCCTCCCTTCACCTCTGCGGTTGTCTGCGTGTGCGTGTCTGTGTATAATTGTAGAGAAAGTGAGGGCAGTGAACTTGCATCTCCCTTCCCGTCTATATATATATATATATATATATGTGTGTGTGTGTGTGGTATGTATCTTGATTTTTCATGCCCAGGTATTGCTTTTTTTTTTTTCTTGCTGTCCTCGTTTAACATCGACAAATCATCTGCACCGTCATCAAAAATATATTTTTTTCTCTGATTTTTTTTTTACCGAATACAAGTGAACGTATTTGAGGGCGTGTGTGTGTGTATCTCTGTGTGGTTATCCGTAGTGTACATACACAGCCTCGAGCAATAAAAAAAAAGGGCGGTAAAGACGGGCTCCAGCCCCATAGACACATACAGATATATTTATATGCACGCTACATTTGTAAATAAGTGGTGTGCCCTCCCCTCTCCTTCCCTCCCTCCCCCCCCCCTTCTTTTAGTATTGCTGTAGGCGTCTGCTTTTGATATCATATCATATCATATCATATATATATATATATATATATATATTATCGACGTGGCGAGCTCGTGGACATCTTCATCTTGTCTAGAGAAGGTAACATGTCCACTTGCCCCTCGCCCACGAAGGAGAGCAGCAGCGATGATGATATTTTTACCCAACGGATGGAGTTTACGCAGCCGAAATGTGGCCCTCCGCCTTCATTCCCTTGTACTGTGGAGTGCACATCGACGACTGCTTGTGATGAAGTGACGTCTGTATCGGAGAGCGGCCCACCTCCCATGACCCGCGAGGCGAAGAGGGCGGTGTCATCTGCGGTCGACAAAAACTCGAACCAGAAAGATTTGCCGTTGCCAGATGCGGCTTCTCTTGTGGCATCCGAACAGAGCGTCCTGCATCCATTGCACAAGAGCGTCCACGTAGACCCCAAGGTGAAAGGAATCCACGATGAGTTGGAAGCACAGCAACGACAGCCCCGCTGTTCGAAGGTAGCTGAACCCCGATCAAGCGCTGACTCACTGGGTACCACCACCGATCTAACAGGAGAGCCAACACAACCACAAGAGCACCCCGTTACGCACCCTATCTCCAAATTTCCGTTAGCACCATTCGATTCCCATTGCCTGTCTGGCTCGCCACAACGTGCCTCAACACCACCAGTGAGCGCAGTCGTCCTTGGAAGCCCCGCGCGGCAGCCAGGCGCGTCGGCACTGTCGACACCCACGGGCATGGAGACAGCCGGTCGCAGAGGAAGCGTTGCTCATCGACAGCGGCCGCGCAGCACCGCCACCACCCCCTTACGTGAACCTTCATCGCTCTCGGCGGCGCCTGTAGCGAGTTGCGTCGACACTCGGCTTCTGAGCGATGAGGCCTATCTCGATATGTTCCACATCCCAGCCCTCGTTGCTCAGCTTTCACTGTCGCTGATGGCAGCCAAGCCACCCGACCTGCGTGCCTTCACCCGTGACTGGCTGGCGGACCGCCTCGTCAGTGAAGATGACCATACATACGTGGAAAGCGTAAACAGTGGCACCGACGTCCGTCAGCAGGGTAGCCAGTCGCCCCCAGGCAACACACACACCATGACGCGCTCGGCGGGGCTACACAGCGGCCCCAGCCTTGTCATCCAGGGAAGAAGGTGCGGTGCGAAACCTAGCATGGCGTGTGGTGGGGGCACACAAAGATTGCGCTCTGGACAAGCTTCGTCGCGCCAGCGTCGCCAAAAGCACCCTCTGCGTCCTCGCCTCCGGCCTGCAATATCGGATATGCACGAGGCGAGTGATAGCGCAAACAAAACATCCGTCATCTCTTACGGTAGCGACGACGACGAAGACGGCGGTTGCGGCGAGAAAAAATGCGCCGCGTCGACCGGTCAGCCTACGTTGATCGTTCACTCAAAACAAATCACTTCCTCGCTGAGTCTCTCGAATTTGGTGAAGAGCGCTTGTGGTGAGTGCAATCCATGTCATCTCGAGGCTGAAGATGCGGGTGAGCAGCGCAGAGCACAAGAGACGTTTGCAACCACCCAACAAGGCCGTATGGGTCAGGTGGGCAAATCTTGGCGTTTAGCTGTAGAGTCCGTTCCCTCGACGAGCAGCACAAGCGTGAGCGCCGACGGTGGCTCGTCTGCGTGGGCCTCGCTTTCAGCGGCGGCAGCGCCCCACCGCAGAAGGGTCGGCGCGCACCGACACCCACAAGTCACAGAGCAAGAATCGAGCCGGTCGACACGGCAGACGGGAGGAGAAAACGGAGTGTCGGGTGCAGCTGCGCTGGGCAGCCTTCCAATCCCCGAAACGCCCTTATCTGTCTCCGAGTCTTCGCTACTGTCATCACCATCCACTCCTGCTGGTTCCAACCCCCCCGGGAGCGGCGACGTGGAGTTGGCAGGCGTTGATGCGCGCTCGCAGCCGACAACCCCGAACGACTGTTCGTCCTCTTCAAGTAGCAACCGTCCATTGTCGCACAGCGGAATACCAACAAGAGGCGAGGTCAACATCGAAGCGTCGACGGCCTCGATGACGCATGGAACACCTGATAACAGGCGCGAAAAAAACAAAAGCCTAACCAGCTCATGTACAGTCGATACTGTGTTCACCTCTGTTGCAGAGTCGGGAAAAACAGGACACGTGGACTTTCGAAACGAAAGTGCCAGCAGCAGCGGTGCCGATCAACACTACGCGAGCGATCGGGGCATTCTTACCACCTCGGTGCCGAGCGCATCTACAGTTGCCTTAGTGTCAATTGCTTTCGGCATGAGCGCGGAGGAAAATCCCATCCTCGCTGCACAGGAGCAAGGAACGTCAGATAAAGAAGTCGATCGAATGACGCTGAGAACTGCGGAGGTAGAGCTGGGGAACAATGATCCTCATCAAACCCACAAGGGAAATACCGGAACCTCCGTCGCTACATCTTCAAGTACTCAAGCAGACTCTAAGCGCGACGTGACCCGAGGGGAAGAATCGGTAGTCTGTGCAAGTGACGACGGTGAAGTCCAACAGGTGAACCCTCATGACCAAAGCTCTGCAACTGGGTCACCCGCCCCCACAAGGAGCTCAAGCCATGAAGACGAGAACGATGCAGCCCAGGAAAACGGCAACGAAGGTGGCAACAGCGACATCAACTTTGCCATCTTTGTTCCCATACTCGCAGTAGATACAACAACAAACGAAGTCATTGACTACCGCGTTTCTGGGGTACCGCCGCCATCACCACCATTTCTCCCCGTAGCGGGGTGTGTGACTGGTGCACCGTCATCCTCAGCCACCTCCAGTGCAGGTGGGATCGGAAGCGGACACCCAGCGCAAGGCCACACTCCGGCGGCGGTCATGCCACCATCGGGCTTTCCTGCACATGGAACGCGACCCGTCTCCACTACCTTTAATGTCCTGCCCACGCCGATGCTCGCAGACTTGGTCGGAGGTGCGGGGATTACCAACGCCAGCTTTGCCCGTCGGGGTGTGCCCAACACCAGCTTCAGTCGGCGCTCTGCCAATGTCACCAGCGCAGCAACTCGTTACGCTGACCCGGCAGCTGCTGCGGTGGGGTGGCACTCGCCATCATCAACGCCGTTCATTACGCCCCGTGCACTTGCCGAGCTGCCCGTAGCTGTGGGTAGTGGGGCCGGTGTTTTTGACGAAAGACTCCCAACAGGTATACAGACTCTGACCTTCCGGAGGTCGAGTGCAACTCTTTCTGTGTGTCCAACTGGATCGGAAGCTTGTACTCGGACGAGCGGGACCGCCGGAATCGTCGCAGGAGGCACCTCCGTGTTGGACAGCAAGTCATTGCAGACCAGCCATGTGACTGATGCCAGTATCGCCACCCTGCACGGATGCTCCAAGGGAGAAGCGAACCGGCCCGTTCGGCTGGCTGAGGACGCTGCAGGATCGGCGACGGCATTCTCTGCGACCCCCTCGCCACTCTCTACGGAGATGAAGCGAGAGTCAGCGCGTCGACTCGGCAAGCTGCTCGACCAGCTGCCCTCAGGTAAATACGCCGCTGCCATTGTATTTTTGGAAGGCCTTATCAGCAGCAGCGGTGGTGACAGCGATGTAACCGGGACTCCAGAGACGGCTGCGATCAGCATGATCACCAGCATGAGCGACGCTTCAAACTGCAGTCACGGTCTCTTCAAAATAACAAAAGGAGCGGCCGACGTGGGCCTTGAGGGCCGGGGCCCGTCAGGTGAAGGACAATCACCGCTCATGGGGCTGCACACTTCAGGACGGTTGTGGGTAGGTGCGCATGGGCGAGAAACGAGTCCGACAGCCCTGCCACCGAACTTGGCACGCCTCGGTAACCGTGGAGGTGAGACGGGGCCTGTCTTGGTAGCAAGCGGCTCCAACGAGGGTGGCGTCGCTCTGTCGGGCGGCGTGAGTCGAGCGCCAGAGGACCCGATCTCTCCCCCCGTTTCCAGGGTTGATTCCGCATCAGTGGAGGCGTTGGTGCGGGATGCCCTCAGCCAGAGTGTTCTCCAATCACTTTCTCCAGCACGCGAGGAGGTATCTCGCCCCGCACCTTCGCTTTCTGTGGGTGTCGAGGTCTCTGCGCGGGGTGTCAGCGACAGCACCGGTGGTGACGAGAACCAGAGGTCGCCGTCCTCAGTGCGAGAAGACTCACGTAAAGAAGGAGCGAGCAAGACTGCTGCAGCGACGACACGTACGGTACCGTCGCCAGTGAGCTTACCTGTCTCGACTGTTTTTGGCAACCGCCGCGACGGACTCATCTCGAACTCCTTTTCGTGTGACCTACAGCAGGGCAGCTTGTCCTTGTCTAGGAAGTTGTCCGATGCCGATGCGACACCCGTGGCTCATCACGCCTTTTCTTCACCGCCACCCGACAGAGGGGCCTTCAACTCCGCTGTAACGCCTACACAACAGCAGCAGCAGCAACATCTGGTGGCCAGAGAAGCGACCGAGGAGCATCGTGACATTAATACCTCCCTGCCCCCTTCGCTCCCTACACCGGAGTCGGCACCCTCTTCGAACAATTCGGGCCCCACCCTGAGCGAAGTCCCCCTGGCGAGGCCTCCGTCCAAAGAAGAGGCCGCACCTGATGAAGACCACAGCCACAGCGCGATCACACACCTGCAAGAACCATCTCAACAGGGGGCTTTGCGACACGGCCTCTTCACCTCGTCGACCGTTCCCCCTGCTGAGACTCACAACAAGCTTACCTCGTCCCTGAACCCCAATGCTGAAGTCGAGGGCTGCACTGCAACCTTTCCAGTAACAGCCCTTACCTACCCCATGGAGCTCCCGTTGTTGGGCGGAATCGCATCATCGAGTCCAGCAAAGGGCATACAGGCAAGTCCTGACACTGGCGATGAAAATACTATGACGCATCTAGATCTGGGTGGTGGGAATAGCGACGCCGGCAGCAACCTTGACGTATGTGCGAACGAGGGAATGTCCCACACACAGGTCGGCCCCGATGGGCAGAATGGCCTGGCCGAGGAGAGTGTTAGCCCGACTATGGAGCATCAGCGAGCAGTGGAGTCTGCGGCTCTGCTCAGTATCACGGAGTCGCTCCCCAACTCCAGTACCGGTGGGGGCGGTGGTAGTCAAAGCACTGACAGTTACCTGCGCGAGCACCAGGAAGGATGGCGCCACCACGCACGCACTACGTGTGAGGCCAGCGACATCAACATGCTAGGACACTCGCTGGAGACCTTTGAAGACACCCACCTTTCCGGCTCAGCTGCTCCAACGACTATCCGAGAACGACCCGGGCGCGGTCAACGACAATGCCCTACCGCTGCCAAATTTTCCTCAGCACCGCCAAAGGCAATCAAAGGGGTCGTGGGATGGGGAGATGTCGTGTCCGACTCGCCGGCCCCTAATCCTGACTCGGAGTGCACGCAAAGCGCAGGCGATGAGGTGGGGTTTGACAACGTCGACCTCGGCGGCACGTTGCGCAGAGCAGTGGCTCTCGCCGCTGTTGCTGGCACTAACTCTGAGCGAAAGACGTCTGATGCACACACGGAGGATAAGTATTGTGAAGGCAAAGGTATCATTCGCAGCAGCAGCAGCATGGTCTCAGACCGCCTTACGGGCCACTCCATCACTTCGGAGGGCGGTATATTGGGAAGAGATGTTGTCGCGTCAGAAAAGCGATCTGCAGCAGGACCACTGGCTCTTGAAACACCGAAACACCTCCTCCATACCACGAAACCCACGGATACGGCCCCCCGCGCCTTCGACACTTCAGAACCTTCGGAGTCGCCTCTGGTCACGTCATCCGTCGTGGTCGCCATGAACTCGTTTTTCTCCCGCGAAGATCAAATTGTGCTGGAAGAGGTAAATGTAGTTCGGGAGGTCGTGGCAAACTACGACGCCTTCGCCGCCTTAGATGAGACCCAGCTGGAGACGCTGGTGCGAACCATGACGCGGGTGGAGCTGCAGCGCGGTGCTACGGTGGTGTGTGAGGGCGATCAAACACTGCTGCAGCTGTTGTTCGTCATATCTGGCAAGCTGGCAGTTTCGCGCCGAGGGCTTGTCACCCGTACACTGACACGTGGTCATTTTTACGGAGAGATGGAGATGTCGTACCACGTGGAGCGCAGCCGCGTCACCCTGACCGCTGCGGCGCCAACTGTAGTTCTCTACGGACTGAAAAAAGCAGATTATCAAAAACTCGTCCTTCACGAGAAGGATGCTCGACGGTACATGTTCCTCCAATATGTCAACGAGTGTGTGTTATTTAAAGAAATGTCTCCACACATTAAGATGCGCCTCGCCGATTCGTTTCGGGTGTGTAGACTGCGCAAGGGGACCAAGCTAACGGAGCAGGGTGCACCTGTGCAGTGGATGTACCTGCTCATGTCCGGCAACGTCCACATGACATACCGAGGCTCATCTGGCTTCGGTGGAGACACAAGCGATGGACTTGATACAACGCGGTACCCCGAGGTGGAGGAAGAGGGGCGTCACATAACGACCACGTCGTGTCCTCCCTCAAACTACGCCGGCTCGACAACAGTCAGCGAAGCATTGATGTCCAGCGGCACATCTGTCATACCGGCCGCTACAATGACTGGAAACACCGTTCTGCCTCCCGGCAACGCTGCCTGCTTGGTCTCCTCGCACCCTCCACCAGTCGTCGATCCCCAGGAGCCTTCCTCCACAGCCCTGGCGCAGGTGGCCACGGCGACCTCGAGCATGGGTGCTCAGCACCCAACACTGTTGCTAAAGTCTACCCCTTCTTTTTCTACTGAGTTCTGCAGGCGGAACTCCTTCTCCACTGTGACGGCACACTCACATGGCGCTGTAGCCCCCCCACAACACCTGCTACAGCCTTTGCAGCTGCTAGACCCCAAGGAAGTGCACGGGAACACCCACAGTGAAACCGGTGACCATTTCCGAGTGCAGGGAGGAACCGACGGGTCACAGCGACCCTTCGACTTGCACCCACGCAGTCGTAGATTTGCAAACCAGTCAAACCGAAGCGCGAGTGACTGGCAAGTCCCCCTGCAGCTCCCCTATCCGGCAGGAGAGTTCTTGGATATGCATGGTCATGAGCTTCTGTCGTCGCAGTCGATGCCAATGCATTTGCTACAGTCCATGAACCCTTTACCCAACACCAGCGCTAACAGCTACACCTCAAATATTGCGAGCCCTCCCCCCACATCCGCCGTAGCCAGCCCCACAGGGGTATTCGGTGGCAGCGGCGTTGCAGTCGCGGTGGAACGGTCGAGAGGTCAGCTGGTCGGCGAGACAGAATTCGTGTTTAAGTGCCAAGGCCTGTTCACCGCCGTCGCGACGACACCGGTGCAGGCGGCGCGCATCAGCCGTCTGCATTTCGAGGCTATCATGACCTGCAGTGCTATAGAGGAGATGAAGCGCAGCATGCTGTTAAACCCCGACTACTACTTTTTCGAGTCCACTGTGCCGGAGGACTTGAAGGAGGAGATGCGGCGCATGCTATTCCGGCTGAACGTCGGACTGGCGAGGCGCCGGCACAGAGGGCTCGCCCATCAGCAGCATTTTCTAAGGTCTGCGACTGGAATCGATTGCACTGTGCCAGATTCACTGAGCGGCGGCGTAGCCCGAGAAAAGGGGTTTAGCAAAAGTGGTCGCTGCCACAGCGGGAGGAACGCGGGGTCCCTACGCTGCACTCAGCGCGGGCATTATTCCACCTCGTTCACGAACAGCGTCGCAGGCGGGAACCTTGGCTCTAGCAGCGGTTTCCATGGAATAGCCGGCAGCAGTGGCCCTCGCCGCCCCCCCGCAGCACTCCTAGAGCAAGGCTACATTGCGGGGTGCTTGGCAACGGAGAAGGTGGGCACTCACAGCTTCGACACAACAATGGAGTTCTCGGGAATGTGCCATCTGGCAGCGTCAGGCCTTCATGGCAGCCCTGTCGCGAACTCGGCACTCACTAACCTGTTTTCATCCCCCAGGCGCAGGGGAGGCGTTGGGCCCCCGAGCCTCCCTGCTGGCGGTAACGGGAAGCGGTGTGGATGGGGGAAGGGGTAAAGCAAGCAGCAGCGATGGCGGACACCACCGCCACCTGCGCACCACGGCGCCTCTCAGCACGGCCAACCGGCGCACAAGCGTAACGAAGCAGTCCTCGACAACGGGAAGTCGGCGACGACGCGTCAGCACACGGGGTGAGATTGTTTTCTCGGGCAGTCGGAATCTCTACCGTTTCAGCGCGGAAGCGATGAACGTGAATGAAAGTGTTTTGATCGCTGTGGTCGTGGATGGCACCATTATCCGTTGGAACTCCGTCGCACAAAACGTGACAGGATATGCGCCACTCGAAGTGATCGGCAAGAGCATCTTCGACTTCATCGTCTCCGATGATGGGCGGCAGCACATGCGAGACACACTCGCTTTCGCCGCCCGCTTCGCCGGCAAGTGGGAGCAATACAGCATGCATGGGCTGCAGGAGCAGCGCGTCTTCCCGTTCCGCCAAAATACGGGACTCTACCAAGTCGGGCTGGCGCTTTCGGTGATACCGTCTAACTGCTCCAAAACGGCAGAGGTACTTTTATTGATTGGCCGTGAGGGGAAGTATCGTGCAGCGAGCACGTATGCCGCGGATGTGGCCAAGTGGCTGGAAGGGTCGCTCAAGCCGCAGCTGCGCCAGTTCCAGCGCCGCATGGCACAGATCGAATCGCGCAACTGGCAGGTGACGACGGAGGATGTTTTACAGGTGCGCGGCAACCTCGATGCCTGTATGTCTATGGTGGAGCAATTCACAAAGTTTTCAATGCTCAACGTGGAGGTGGTGAGCCAGTCGTGGCGCCCTGTTCGAATTCCAGCTCTGCTGCGTCGCTTCGCGATGGAGGCAACAGAGTTCGCCCGGCAGCAGCAGCACGAGTACTACTGCAACATCGACTTGGTGGAGCCCAAGGGAGAGGTGTTTCTAGACGCGCAGCAGGTGCTCACTATTCTACGGCTTCTTCTTAGTGACACGCTTCAGTGTCCCAACTTGGACGACGGCGGCCACCCGATCGTCACACACGCCGAGCTTCGAGTCACGGTGGTGGTGCCGCAGGGCACAAACCTGGTGTCGAAGAATGTCAAAAGCCCCACCGGCCCGATCCTCCTGCCAGCCTCTCCGCCGAAAACGAGCTCGGAAGACCGCAGCGGTGGCGGCGCAGAAGGACTACGCAATGCAGCGATGCCAGAGATCCCGCTCACCACATTCAGTAGACCGCTCAACTACGCTCCCGGATCTGCGGTGGATGCAAACCTGGAAAACGCGCTCCTCACCGCTCCGGAGGTCAGCGTACCGCCAGAAGCGAGCGTCACTGCGCAGCCCTCGCCTGATGGGTCCTTGCTTCGTGATTCTGTACTACAGGCGCACACGCACGAGCCCCATCTGCCAAGAGAAAATGAATTAGCCCCGTCCGACCAGAGCGGTATCACGCCGCTCCTCACCCTGGCGAACCAAGGAAATCCCAACAGTGGGGGCAACGCGCAAACCGAGGCGAACGGCTCTCCAATTCCTGTCGCAGGAGCACCGCCATCAGGCTCTGCGGCCTCAAGTGGAACCGAGGCTCGCTGCTTCACTAGTGTGCCCATCACCAACACCCTCGCAGCGACGCTGCGGCGCATTCGATTTGAGCTTCGAGACGACGGTCCAAGCATTCCCAGCCTCCGAGACCCCAAGACCGTGGCTAACGAACGCGCCAGCGGCAATGCGCTGTCAGAATCCCCTTCTGTCGATGTTCCGTCGGCGGTGGCGCCGTGCATGGAAATCTCCCCGATTTCTGTATCACGCACAAGCGAGCCGGCATGCGACAAAGATGTCGCTGAAGAAAGAGGGCACGACAGCGGCCCTGACACTACCCGAAAGTTGTCCTCTAGCATGCTTCGTGGCGCGAGTCTGGAGCAAGTGGAGAAAATACTGGCCAACCTCGGCGGTGTCGTGTACGGTTTCACACGGCCAGAAGTCCAGGGGAATGTGGTGCGTGTTGAGCTGCCACTGCTTACCGTGCCAGGTTCCACCGAGGATGTCCGGGATGACGAGAACGGCGGTTGTGGCGCTGGAGGTGGTCTATTCGCGCCACTGCCGGGGGCCGCTCGAACCCTCACTGTCATTGTCGCCGACAGTAACCGAATGCATCAGCAGCAGCTGTGTCGCGTGCTTTGGGCGCGGCAGCACGCAGTGGTCCCTGTCACCAACTTTCACGACCTGGGGCGAAAATTGGAGACGAACACTGCGGATATTCTCCTCATTGACCCACTTCACCTTGATGTCGGCCCAGAGGACTACGAATACCTCTTAGGAGATGACCCCTTTGACGACATTCGTATTTTATCTGCCCGCCTGGCATTGGTGGTCATGGCCTCTGACTTCAGTGACTGGCGCGTTCAGAAACTACTCAACCGACACGCCGTTGTCGAGCTGCCCAAGGTTGGATCCGGTGCCCTCATTCACATTGCTATGCAGGAAGCGGAGCAGCTTGTCATGGAAATGCGGGACGAGGAAGAGCGGCTCGAGCTGATTCGGCGCACCTTCACGAACAGCTCCACGGAGCGCCACAAAGTCGGCAAGCGTGTCGGGAGAGGCACCTTTGGAGATGTTTTCGAGGTGGAGGACACACTGACGGGTGGTAAGATGGCGATGAAGCGCATGCGTCTGCACGATGGGCTTCTGGCTGATGAGGTGGTGCACGAAATCTTAGCGATGTCGATGTTGAAGCACGAGAACATCATCCAATACTTCTACTGCGAAAAGGAGAGCGACACAATGTTGCGCATCTACATGGAACTGGCCCCTGGGGGCACGCTGCGGGACAAGATTCGGGAGCTGCCAGGGGTGCCACTACCCTTCGGAGAAATTGTGCATCACCTCTCGTGCATCTGCCACGGCCTCGCGTACGTGCACGAGCAATGCTTCGTCCACGGCGACCTCAAAACAGCTAACCTCTTGCTCGGCACTCGCAACCGCACCAAGATCGGCGATTTCGGTACTGTGAAGCGGTTGGCACCCCACGATCACCTCTACGCTATGGTCGGGACCCCTCAGTATATGGCACCAGAGGTCCTCAACGCCGACGCGGAGCAGCGGCTCGGCTACGACTTCAAAGCTGACATTTGGTCATTGGGCTGTATCGTCCTAGAGATGGCTACGGGTAGCCCACCGTTTGCACACGTAGAGTGCGCACAGGGGATGGGCATCATCAAGTATCTCACAGAGCTCACAGACACCCCCGACCTGTCGCCGCTCTTCTCCGGGAATCCACTCGTTTATGAGTTCGTGAAAAGCTGTCTCGAGATCGACCCACAGAACCGCCCGACGGCGCAAGAGCTGCTTCACTTCGACATTCTGGAAGGTGCTGTGGCAAGCCAACGGGCTGAACGGCTGGTGCGTCGCGCGGAGACGCTCTATAAACTGAATAAGTATGCAGCGATGCGCGCCAACGACAGCGGTGGCCGAATTGGCGCTATGCGATTCCGCAGCAAGAATGGCTCGGAGGACAGCGAAGACAGGTTCGAAAGTGATGACGACGACAGCAGTCTTTACGAAAGCGGCCTCCTATTCTCGAACAGCAACAGCAGTGCTCTTGATGAGGACCTCGACGACGATGACGACTATGTCAATGAAGACGACGACGACGAGGAGGAGGTGGTCGATCTCGACGGCAGTGAAATCGGGAGACAGGACAACTACACGTTGAGATGTCTTGCGGAAGAAGAGAGGATCCGGCAGGAATTGCCCCCTTCCACCTCTTCTATACCCCCCACGTTTCTACCAGAAGGGACGATGTGATGGAGAAGGAGGAAGAAAAGAGGTGTAACAAACATCGGGCATGTATACGTATTCGTGTACATGTATATATATATATATATATATACGCATAAAAGCAATTGGTATGCTCGCGCCGTGATACTCCAGTCTCTCAGTGGGGCGCGCACCGTTACCCGCGATGCATGAGTCAGTTCTTCCTCTACCCTCTCCCCATCATCATGGCCCAAAATAAACGCTCCCTTTGATATTCTTGGCGACGGAGATGGCGGGGGAAAGGGGTAGCGCTGAAGGCGACTCGCCTCTGAGTGGCGAAAAGCCAGCAATACACACACACGCGCTCAGGCACAGGGGCTCCCAGCGTATTCGGTGTGAAGGAGAGCGGAATCTGACTTAAGGGTATATATACATACCATATTATATGTATCATTTTTCCTCGTTTTCATGTAGTTCTCGTGACACGTCGTTGTGCAGAAATGTGTCATTACATACATACGCGTATACGTATAATCAAATATGTATATATGTACATATAATATATACATATATATATATATATATATATATATGTGTGTGTGTGTGTGTGTGTGTGCACGACCGACTGCGGTGACTGTTGTGTACAACTCCCCGCATGATCAGGCCACAGCGGGCAATTTCACTCGCCAGTAAAAGCGGAGGCGACGAGGACAGCAGAACAGGGAGGAAGGACACAAAGTAGAGTGCGTCATGCTTTAGTTCGAGCTGCAAGGAATGCGAGAGGGAGAGAACCATATAAACAGGGAAGAGTCCAGTAACAAAGTAGAGGCTATCAAACCATCCACAGTGCCTTTACGCTAGGGATTGCGCAGTACATCAAACCTCCTTTTCTCCCCTCTTCCGTTCCCAGAGCGGACGTATCTGTTCCCCCCCCCCCCGCCTCGACTCGACGACACACTCGATTCTCTCTCTCTCTGCGCGACGATACTTCTATGCACTATTCCCTTCAAACGTGAACCCCCTCTAATAGAGTTTCCCATAACATATCTATATATATCTATATATATCTATATATATCTATATATATCTATATATCTATATATATATGTTTTTTTTTTACTCTATCTTCCTTGACCTACCGCCTCCAATTGTGCTCTTTAGCATTTCCCACAAGGTCGTTTCTGCGTGGCTTCAGCGTTGCCCCCGACCACGGCAAGGATGCTTCCAGAACGGGAAATTATAACATTGGCGTTTGGAAACTTCAGCACCCTGGTGGCCGCACAGTGGGCGAACGGCACTTCGCTGTACGACGTCCATGAGAACACTCTCTACCACGAGTGCCGAAACGAGGATGTACTGGGTAGCACTTGCAGTGACAGCAGGCGCGCCAGGGTGCCGCGTCTTGTTCTAATCGATGCCCCTTACGCCAGCACCTTCGACGAAATCGAAGCCTGGGCACACAAATACGAGACTGATGCGGAAAGCAATGACGTGGGCAACCCTGCGTACAACACCACCGGAGC
This sequence comes from Endotrypanum monterogeii, assembly GCA_000333855.2. Taxonomy (NCBI): domain Eukaryota; phylum Euglenozoa; class Kinetoplastea; order Trypanosomatida; family Trypanosomatidae; genus Endotrypanum; species Endotrypanum monterogeii. The sequence goes on from CM007340.1 coordinate 291,835, forward strand.
ACCTTCGTCGAGGTCGCATCGAGCGCTTCAGGGACACGCAGCTGAACACGAAGAAATGCGAGTCGCCACCGTAGCCAAATCTGTGCAGCGTCATATCTATGAACAGCATGGCTTCGGCAACAACAGTGGCAGCGATGGCGCTGATGATGACGTGGAAAGTGAGCACACTCCGCACATGGATGAGGGCGACGATGTGGATGCACAGCGACTCTCTGAAGACGAGCAAGAAGAAAATGATGAGGGTTGCCATCGACGGAACACCCCCATCGCTGATCGTCGAGCGCAGCGCCGAGCCGGCCTCAAACGGAAGCTTTTCGATGAGCACAACACGACGATCCCTTGGTGGCTGTACATCACCACGGGCCTCGGGCCGAACAGCGTCACCTCAATGAAGCCACTTCAGCACGTCGACGCCGCTGGTGATGTGCCAGCGCTTCACAGCTTTGGCTACGGCCTGGCCCACCTCCGTGACGATGGAAGATCAAGCGACATTGAAAGCTTCAACGACTCGCTCCGTCGAAACCTAGAGTCGGCGGACCTGCTGCAAGGGCTGCAGTGCTTCTCCGATGGCGACGGGCTCTTCGGGGGAGCGGCTGCCAATGTGCTTGAGCAATTCTGGGACGAAGCGGGATCGAAGACGCCAGTCGTTCACACAACCGCCTTTACCCGTCTGCCGACGTGCGTGACCGACCCGACCCGCCGAGCTGAAATCGCGTTCCGCGAGCGGCGGATGGATGAAGTTGCGCTGAATCAACTTCTCGCCACGGTACATCTTTCGCGTCACCCGTCAGCGGTGTACATACCGGTTCCTTTGTCCAACTGGGATACATTCTTCAAGGGTGCGCCGACTGCCGCATCGCCCACCGAGGCCCCTCAGTGGCTGCATGACGATCAGGCGACGGCGCAGCTGCTGGCAGCTGTCATAGACACCGCCCTCTATGGTCTTCGGGATGGTAGCCGTACAAACGGAACCACATCGAAGGCGCCGCATTGTCACATGGATGAGTGGTGTCGTGTGGTCCGGCCAATCCCGTCGCTTCGAGTGGCGGCTGCAATGGGTGCTCTGCCGCAGCCCGTCTCCTCCTCGTCAGAGCTTTGGGAATTCTTGCAGGCGAACCCGCTTCTACCGGATGCGCCTCTGCTTGACGAGCGCATGAACCCTTCGAAGAAGGGTGAGGCGGAGGACGAAAGCAGTGGAAAGGGGCGACTAGAGGCAAAGTTTTTTTCGCTGACACACAGCATGTCGACCTACTCGGCAGCCCACCCCGCCGGTCAAGTGATGGGTCACGCGGTCAGCCTCCGCGGCGCTGGATGCCTTCCTGCGACAGTGTATCCAGCGCGTGAGGCCATGTTGCGCTACGCCCTCCCTCTCCGCACCTCTTCCTACATGTCGCTCCTGACAGAAGTGAACTACCCCATCTCCAGCAGCTTCCCAATGGAACTTGTGATTCCCGATCCTGCGGCGGCGACGAAGGCGTTGGGAGGCTCGACTGAAGACGGTGCCAACGATGGTGACGCCTTGCTGCGCAATGCATTAAAGTGTGTGGATGTCGGTGCCCATGTACTGACCACCTATGCCACAGCACCAATGCTGCGTGGCATCAATGTCGCGGCGAAAGCGGCGCTACGCTACAAAATGGAGCGCTACTGCGATGCATACGTGATGGAGAGAGATGACTGGCGTGAGGTATTGGACGAGGGGCTGGCCCTCTTCGACGATTATAACCACGCGCCTCCGTCAGACTCCGAAGACAGTGGCGACATCGAAGCCTAACAAAAAAAAAAAAGAATAAGTGCACCTGTGTGAAACAGGTGAAAGAAACAGTGCACTACTATGTTGTTTGTTTGTTTTCGAAGGGAGATCCGTGTGTGTGTGTGTGTATTGAGGAAAGACAAAGGAGCGTATCTTAACCGCATGATCTGTAAGGAAGAAGGGGGCCGTGTTGAGTTAAGTGGAGCCGGAAAAGAAAACGAGGCATGGTGTGAGTCTGGGAGAGTCCGCCAGAGGGAGGGCAGCCTTCCAAATGTAGTTCATCCTCCTTACCTCCCCTTCCTCCTCCTCTTCCTCACCTTTTCTCCCTGCCATCACTCGCCTTGTAATGTTTCTTTCTCTTCGTGGCCATATTTTCTCCTCACAAAGACACAAATGTCGGTACAATGTCCACGACCCAATGTGCTTAGCTTCTATTGAGGGTCCGGTCAACTTGATTGAAGTGGTGGTGGAGAGGATCACGATGCCGCTCCGCTGCGCTTCACCTCTAGAAGAAAGCGAATGGGTGAGTGGGTGGATCAATATGAAAATGTGAACAAAATTGATCGCCAGTAAAAGAATCACCTCCACAGCCACCACCACCCAAAGAAATATATATATATATATATATACACAGACACCCAACAACTTCCCTCTCGCAAGGCTGGCTCCATTATCCGACAAGGTCACTCGTAGGTAGCGTCTCCCAGGCCAACCCCCCCCACCCCTCCCACACGGACACACCTCTCTCCGTCCGTCCGTCCGTCACCCCTGCCTCCCCTTCCCCCATGCTGCACACTCGAACTCCTTTTTCCCACAATCCACTGAACACGCATTGAGACCCCCATCACACAGAACAGTCGCATACACAATCTTGCGTCTGCCGGACGAAGCCATCGTAAATTCACATGGCGCTTCGTGAATCCGAAGCCTTCCAAGATGGCGACGTCCAGGCGGCCGCTCGACGCGCGCGGCGTGCGCTCGGACCCTTTCTGATGTCACCATCAGTCGTACTAGACCTTTCAAAGACGAGCACATTAGCAGACGACAGCGTCGGACTCGGCTCGACGGAGGTGTACCTTGTGGACTCTCCGTACGAGCAGCGTCGCCCTGTGATTGCCTTTGTACCGTACGACAAGCCTGCGGACGGCGACGAGTCTCATCCAAGTCGGGCGGGATATGACGAGGACATGAGGGGGACCCCAATCGATCTCCTCGTACAACCGGGAAAGCTTCCGCACGGCCTTGAGGAGGGGGGCATGGTCGGGGAAAACAATGGAACAAGTCCGGTGCAGACGCATTGGGATGACTCGCAGCCGCAGCTCCGCATCGCTGCCCGCACCCCCGAGGGACCCTACGGCCGCCTCAGCTACGTCATAGACGAAAGCTGCACTCCCTTCACCGCACTGCTCGCCACCCTTCGTGCAGCGGGCTTCACACGCATCTCGGGCCGTGCGGCGCTCCTCCACAAGACACACTCGCTACTGTGGGTGAAGCATCTACTGCCGAGCATGGTGGATCAGTTGCTGCAACGTCCGTCAGGGGCATATCGAAAGGCAAATCACTTCCCTGGCACTCACGTCCTAGGTCGAAAGGACAAACTGTGCCTGTTGCTGAGGCGTGCTGGACTGCGCTGGCAAGCGTCTGGTGAGCGTGCCATGACGCCGTGCGACGCGGACACGACCAGCGAAGAGGCGGCACGCGCAGTGGCGTGGGCATCTCTGACTCCGGAGAGTTGGCTTCTTCCGCAAGATGCAGAAGCGTGCATGCACGCGGTGCGGAAGCCGAACCCCTCCGGGGAGACCGTGCCGCTCTTCATCGTAAAGCCAACAAATCAAGCTGGCGGTCAAGGCATCTTCTTAATAAGCGGCGGTAGCGAGACGGGGGTGACGGCGCTGAAGGCTGCTATCGGCGGGGTCGGCAGTAGCCTTGGCAACGTCTCTCGACATGGGAAACGTTCTGCCTCGTTAGTTGGTAGCAGTGGCCCCCTCGACACGACTGAGAGGGCCAGGAACGGCAACAACTACGTTGTGCAGCGCTACATAGCAAATCCCTTTTTGCTGGAGGGCCGAAAGTTCGACCTGCGGTTGTACGTTGTTGTGACCTCCTACGATCCTGTACGTCTTTACCTGTATCGAGAAGGACTCGTGCGCATTGCATCCGTGCCTTACACCCGCACCGGTGGGACTGCGTGGGAATCGGGGGTGACCGATATCGCAGACGTGACTGACCTACGAGCCCACTTGACAAATTTCACCCTCAACAAGGAGGCGTCTCCGGTATCGACAAGAGAGCACGGCGCAGGCGCTACTGCAGCCGGCGAATACGACATGAAATGGCCGTTGAGTAGTCTTGCCATTTATCTGGCGAGGATGGGCTATGACTGGCCGGGTACGCTACAGCGCATTCACGAACTGCTACGGCTTGTCTTCTTATCCGTCACTCCGGAAGTGCGAGCAGCACTGCGTGCATCGTCGGCGCGCCGGCTGCAAAAACCTGACAGCGACGAAACTCGATCTGTTTTATCTTCGCACGCAACGGTGAATGGGACATCCCCATTCTTTGAGATCTTCGGCGTGGACGTCCTCCTGGCCGTGGAAGGGAAGAGCAGCGAACGCGCTCACGACTTGCTTCCGGCGCCAACCAGCGTCAGAACGTTGAGGCCCATCTTGCTCGAAGTGAACATTATGCCCTCCCTCAGTACACACTACTCCCTTCTCGACCAGCGCATCAAGGCGAACTTCATCGCAGACGCACTGACGCTGGTGGGACTTATGCCACCGCCGTACAAGGTCATGTCCTCCGCTACTCGCGCACCTCGCACAGCGACCGATCGAAAGATCTCTTACGGCGACGCGTTCCTCGACGCGTTGAGCGACAGCGAAATAAGGAACGTGTGCCTCGCTACAGAAGAGGAGCATCGACGTGCAAACAACTTTGTGCGTCTCCTGCCGACACGCGACTCCGCGAGCAAATACGCTGCGCTGATGAGGACGACAGAAGAGATGGGAACGCCAGCAGCGACACCGCCTCCTCTCGATGCGGTATTGAGTGCTTGGCTCGCGTCGTCACCCTCGAAACAACCCTGAAGTAGCTTAATAGATGTACCTTGACGCGTCGTACATATCCACCGCAAGTGCGAGCATTGACAAACCCTACGTGCGGTATCCCCACCTTCCTTCCCCAAAAATATATATATATATATCCCTCTTCCCTCGTTCTCAGTGACCTACGTGCTCGAAAATCCCGGGATACGCGACGAGAGAACATACGCTTATTGAGTGAAGGTGTGGGTACAAAAGAAACAACATGAATACATATTGAAATTGCACGACCGATGAATGTGCTGTGTGATATGCATTGAGAGGAGGACAGGGGGGGAGGGAGGGGAGGGCTCGACCTTCTCCAAGGCTTCCCCCCTTACCCCTCCTCCCCCTGCCCGATCACGCGCACGCACGTACATTCACTTCATCCTCACATGACGGGTGTATCCCACTCCTACCCTTCCTTATCGCACACCCCAAGTTCCTTTGAATTTTTCTTTGAAGGAGAAGCGGCCTCCAGCCAACATCCACCTTCCCCAACTCCCTCCAACCACACAAACACACACACTCACATACACAGCAACAGCTACAACAATCGCCACAATCACACACAAGAGAGGGACGATATTTTTTTTTCTTTTGTAGGGCAAGAAAAGAAAATGGGTCAAGACGCACCTAAACCAACGTCGCGCAAGCAGACGTCGGTGCCCCCTACACCGAGAGAACGGCGAAGACAACGCAAGCAAGACGAGGTACGCAAGCCGCTCCAATCCGCAGAGCAGGAGCAACAGCGAAAGCCAACTCTGAAAGAGCAATGGCAGGCGAAACGCTTGGAACATGCGGCCATCCGCGAGATGAACGCGGTGGAGCGCAAGCGAAAAAAAGAAGCCCTGCATGCCGCACTATTGGCTCAGCAGAAGGAAACGGAAGAGCCTGTTGATGACGTACATGCAAGCGACGTCGGCAACATTGACGGCGATAATCCGTTGCTTGAGCACGCGGAGGCTGAAGCGATGCAGACTCGGGCACAAATAAACGCACAGCTGGCAGCCTTCAAAAACTTTATGCTAGACAACCCCGATGTCGATAAGGAGCTCGACACAGTCGCTGCCGACCCAGCCAGCATCTTTGACCCTGAAGCCTCACTGATGCCAGCACGTGGGGCGAACAACCGCCGTGGCTATACCGACGGCAGTGGCAGCGGTCTCGAAGGGGCAGAGGATGATGAAGTGATTGCGAATGTCTCTGTCCATAGCTCCGACTACGCTAACGAAGAACTGATGCAAGGGCTTAACGACTTGGACGAGGAGATAGAAGAAGAATTTCAGAGGAACATAGAAGCTCTCCGAGAGGAAGTCGCTCGGCACAAGGAGCAATCTCTTGCGTATCTGCGCGAGCACAACGATAAACCGGCAGCATTGGAAGAGTTGAGGAAGGCGAAGCAGATCGAGGCGAAAATTAAGGCGCTCATGGATGAACATGAAACACCACTTCGAGTCCTAATAGAAAATCAGCAATCAACAATCGCTGAGCTAGAGGACCTGACGGCGACACGCAAGCAGAACTCGATCGCTGCCCTCCGTGCTGGAAACAAAAGCGTAGCGCTGTTGCTCCTCAAAGAATCAAAGGGATTCGAAGCTCAACTAGAGGCGGCTAAAGCTACGCTGGCAACTCTTTTGGAGCAGAGGGATAAGCAACTACGCAGCAACGGTGATCATTAACGAACGTGGTGAAGAACTCCGACACAATGGTTCTGCTGTATGTATGTGTGTGTGTGTGTGTGTGTGTGTGTGTGTGTGTGTTTGCGTCTCCGAAGAAGAGAAAAGGGGAAGGGAGAGGGAATACTAGAGAAAACATCTGAGTGCACTCGTTTGCTTTGAGATGTGTTGGTGTTGCATGTCCCCACCTCTGTTATTCACCCTCTGTTGCCATTTCGTTATGTCCTCTTCTCTGCTATAATTTGATTTGCTTTATGTACGGCTCCTGGGCGGGTGTTCGTGGGAGGGGGGAAGTTCTCGAGTTGCTCTGCATCTCCTCTCCACTCCCCATTCCCCCCCCATCCCCGCTCAAAAAAAAAAGGGGGGGAGGGTTTCTTTTTTCCCCATTACCCGTGACGGGATTCAACTACCCTTTTCAGTGCATCGCTCACCTCTCCTGTGATGTCTGAACCCCCATCTTTCAGGGCGAGCATATCGGGTAGTTGACGAGTGCTCGCTTCTTCCACAGTGCCCGATAAAGGACACTGCATCCTAAACGAATACGCACACACGTATATATATATATTATATATATATTTATATGTGTATCGTTCTCAGGGCTGTTGTGCTCGCGAGGATAAGAAACCATTGAGGAATCGCTTGTCTTCAAAACTCTTTCATGATCTACGAAAAGCGTTTTTTTTTTTTGCGAAAGCCGCTTGTGATCATCGGAAAAGAAAAACATGTTGATATGTGCCCTCGCACTTCCCCTTTTTTCCTCCCACGCTTCCTCTGAAGAAGGTGATCAGCACCTTCCCTCCACCTTCTGACGTACGCCGAGATAACTCGCATACGCACACTTCATCGATTCCTTCCCGCGTCGCGAAATCGATGAGAACTAACCTCAGCCGACGCATTCCACATCACGTTCATCCTTCCACTCCGATCGACACGGGAATGGAAAAACCCTTGGTAGTAGGCCTGCTATATTGACACACATTTTTGTCCCACTCTGTCAAGGTCGCATTACGCACAAGCCCTAAGAAAACCTTATCCGATAAACAACGCACGTACTCTATTCCGCTCCCATCTTCATCCCTTTTTTACCCGCCTAACCCCTATCCTGTACATTGTACACACTCCCCATTCCTCGATCTTTGCTTCCTCGCGTAACTTCTCACTTCCACCTCAACTCCTGCTGTCACTCCTAAACCCTTCCACGTCCATGAAGGTCTTTCAAAAACGCGTTCTTTGCTCGTCTTCAGAAACGGACATCGATAATGCCACCCACCTCCGTGAAAAGATATCTCCCTTGGTTTCTTTATCCTATGGCTTTTGGCAGACAAAAAAAAACATATATCAGTGATGCTGCGTTCTCGCCTGCCTGTGTGTGCCCGTGTCTGAGCACTCCGACCCCTCCCCTCCCCAATACCCCTCCGCTGTCCCCCCAAATGACGAACGTGGCATCTCTCCAAGGACACCGCATTCGCACTGCGGTGCGTGACATCAGTTTTGCCTTCGAACCTAATACCAGAGCTGATGGGGTGACGTGTAGGACTGGGGAATGGCTGCCCCGCCTGACGCGACTGCATGATGAACTAGGTATACGACGAACAACTCGTCTGAGCACCTCCTTTGATGACTTTACACCTCTTTTGCTTCCTCACTGACCATCAGTCGCCGCGGAGGGGGTGGCCGGCCCGCTCCCCCGCCCCGACCGCCTCCCCCCTTCTCTCCTTGTCGGTGGCACATGATTCA
>CM007340.1:311526-356798 GCA_000333855.2 Endotrypanum monterogeii
AAGAGGATCGTCTCTATTTAGCTTGTAGGTAGCAGATTTGCAGCTGCTTGCATCACATGAAAACCTAATGAAACTGTGGGAAAAAAATGAAAGGATCACACGGAGCATATCCTACCTTGCCAGAAAAAAAAGACTTGCAGTGTGCCAATACTATCTGCTAATGGTCTTTATGACTGGACCGAGCACAGGTGATAGGACGTCGAAAACGTTCTTTTCCCCCCTCGACATTAACTTCATGCTCCTCTCGACTGCACTGTTTTCTCAATGTAGTACTTTTTTTTTCTTTGCTTCATTAACAGAAGAAGAGAGGTGGTCGGCGTACGACTTTCGCCGAGCTTACCTGGTATCTCCACTTTCTATAGGTAAATAAATACTCATCTATGTATTCACTTACATAAAAAACACCAGCAAAAAAAAAAAGCAAAGAAACGATTTCCCGTCCGAGTTGTATCGGGAGCCAGGCGCCACGACTCTGGCCTATTGAGGCAAATCACTGCGTGGGCAGTATAGAACTGTAATACAAGTAGTGAGGTTTCCGACTGTTCTCCACCACGTACATAGAAGGAGCCCATAGAACATGAATAGGTCGAGATGTTCATTGCGGCGTCTAATTCTGGGTCTCAGTCTCGAGGATGCACAAAGCAAATTCGATACGCCAGAGTCCCGTAGTATTCTTCGCGTGGCACATGAGCGATATAATCAAGGTATCTACCACGAGTTGCAAGTTGCACAGCGACAGCGCAACGGGCTCGCCCCGGAGCGCAAGTGCCACATCAGCCGCTTTACGAAACCAAGTGTACCAGGCTTTCAAGCGTATGTCAAGGGCTCCCCCGACGACTATGTAATAAGAGAAATATGGGACGACGATGACTCTATCGTTCAGAAAAGTGCTGCGGCGAGTACAAAAGAGAAAGGGTTCCTTAGTCACAGCAGATCAATGTCCACTGTAGCAAGTATGTCACCAAAAATAAAGCGAGAACAAGACGCCTTTCGGTCGTCAAAGACACTCATTCTGAAAACGCTGACCTCGGCTCTCCAACTCATAATGGAAAACGTCCTCTTGGAGTTTCAGGGCCGGCGACAAAGTGGAGCTCTCTTGTCAAAGGAACATCAAACATCTGTTGTGAACAGGCTGATCGGTGAAGTTGCAGAATCCAGTGCAAAAAGTTACAAAAGCCTCTCTTCTTCTTCACATTTGCTTGAGCCAGTAGAAATGGCGGTGACTCTTTTCGGTCGCAAAGACACAGCTGAGATGCAGGCCTTCAAAAGCGGCACTTTTACTGTTCCAGCTCCTGAAGGAGACATCTCTTATTCCTTATGGGTTGCCGGTGGGCTTGTTGCCAGTGAAGAGCTGATGGAGGATTTTCCGTTTCACATCGCCAAGTTTGTCCCCGCTAACAGGGCGCCGTCTCCCTCTCTATCCTCAAATCGACTGCCACAGGTGGAGGTAAAAATCTACTTTTCCTCCGAGCTACTTCAGCTGGAAAAAACAATCGGTCGAAACGGCATTCGCTCGCTACGTTCTTTTATCGGTAGGACCATGATGAAGCAACACGAACCAAGACCATCCTCCACCACACTGCTTTTGGCTGCGTCAGGAGAAGAGGAACGGAAACTCTACAACATTTACGAGTCGCTAGGGGATAATGGTGAAGTGCGCATCCCTTGGATTCGCAGAATAATGACCAAGGTGTCCACAGTTACTGGAGTGGTGTTTAGTGCGGAGGATTCAAACGAGAATCCCTCTGTTGATCATATGCGTGCCTCTGTTAGCTCTGTTTGGCGAGCGTGGGGTCACCTAGTCAAAGATCTCCACGTCCATGGCGACCTTGACTACCTCTATGTTTCCATCAGTCGTCAACAGGAGTGGGAAGGTAACGAGGCGTACATTTCCGAGCTGAAAAAGCTGGAGGCCGCTAGGAACGCCGAGGCCTCTGCCGGGCCCCTCGTAGCGACCGCAAGCATAGCCCGTACTTTGAATCTCACGAGTACTGCGGTCTTTACACCAGCCGGTGTTGTGGGCAAAGCGCGCAGACAGTACTGGCCTATCCCAGCGGATTTTGTGGTTGTTGAGTGCACACTGGAGCGAAAGGGACTGCCACACAACATGGTCGTCGAGGACATTGTGTCCACGCTGACGGATATGCAACAAGAGCAGATTGAGATGCAGCGACTTGGTGTCCTCGACGCCTTGGCAACTCAAATGGAGGAGAATGAGGCCAAGTCGGGTACTAGCAGCATAGAGGCACCAGCCTCAGACAAAATAATCCCCCTTTTGTACGAGCCCAAAGTCGTCGTCTCCCATGCGGGGACCCTAGAAAATGGTACGCACTCGTTTCAGCGAATTCGTATTCGCGGAAGCTGTCGCGCCCACGTCGAGGCACTGGCAGCTGCGCTCGGCGATGAGGCTGGCGGTTACTTCACTGACAGGACCCTGCCCTCCTCCGGGACCTCTTCGACTCCGGGAGCAGCCGGTAGCCGCGGCGACCACAGTAGCCAGGCAATGATGTGGTCACTTCCAGAAAACCTTTCTTTCCGAGCCGTGCGTGCGCCTACCAGTCAACAACGCCTTATTGGCCATAACGCACCGTCTGCCTCTGCTGCTGGAGACAAGGTCAACGAAACTACATTCTGCGGTCGGCATTCACGTCTGCAGACGCTGACGCTTTCGGCCGATAGTTTCGCTATTATCACCGATGACGAGTGCCAGTTCTGGAAAGAGAATTACTATCGACTATCCGATATCAAGATCATCTTTCACGATCGCATCGATGCGACAGACACTCTCGGTCAATCATCGAAGTCTCTGCCACCTCGTGTCCATAAACACCTCGCCTTGCTGAACCGCCGACTTGCCCCAGGGGATGGCGAGGCTGGTAGCGAAGCCGCCGCGGTAAGCCGCAATCACGATGGGGAGGAAGACTTCACTGCGCTGACTAAGCGCAAGCGCAAAAAGAATGGCAAAAAAAAGGTGAAAAAAGCGGCGAGCGTGAAAGTGGAAACGGTGGTCACCGGAACTCCTGGACTGGCGCCAGAGAAACTTTTTGAGTACCTGTGCACCGACATGGAGGCAGAGAGCGCGCGATACGACCTGCGTGCCGGCGACTGTATGGGATACGAATACCTTCTCAACCTGCGGCGTATTCCAGACAAGCACCTTAACCTGGTAGCCCCTGCTGTAACGTCCTTAGTCTCCAAGGGCTTCATCAACTACTACGGGCCGCAGCGCTTTGCCACCCACACTCGTATGAACATGCACCCTGGGCTGCACTTGCTGAAAGGCGAGTACAAGGCGGCAGCGCACGTTCTGGTGCAACAGTTCTACCTTGATGCCGCGCTGGAGGCAGAGCGGCGACGAACTGGGCAGGCGTTTCCCCGCATACAGGCTCTGCAAGGTTACGGAGGGGCTCGCCTCCCTGATTTCTTGCGCTCGGGAACGCGCCGTTCCGTCAGTGAGCATGGAACGCCCATGCAAAGGGTTCTGTACAACGCACTGCAGGCGTCCGCCTTGCTTGAGGGTGATGATCACCTTGACAGTGGCCATAGCATGAACGCCCAGGACCTCGGCAACAAGGACCCTGGATGGGGTACACCAACTGCAGCCCCTGGACGAGGCTCTGGAAGGGGTCAGTCGCGCGTATCCGGTGGAGCGGTTAGTCTAGGCAAGGAGAGCGCGGCCGTCAGCTTGACACACCCTGGCCGCCTCGAGGATCCATGTGCCGAGGCGTTTTTACGTGTGATTGGACCGCGCGCGTGTGCGATGCTCATCCAAGAGTTTCTGAGCTTTGTCTGGAACGACATTGTGAATCAGCGGCTCCAGCGCTATGGCACCTTCACTCTTCTTCCCGGCGACATCGTGAGGGCAGGCGGGGTCACAGCTGCCGTCTCACATGAAGGCCACCAGGAGGATGAGACGAAGGACGCACCGTTTGTCTACGCCTCCCGTGGCGACATCGAGCGTGGCGTATATTCGGTGTGGGATCTGGCTCTGCCGCTGCCTGGCGCTGATATCCGCCTTCCGCAGAATCACACCGAGGACTTGTATGTGGTGACGTTGCAGCGATACGGACTGCCCTTTGACCCTGAGTCTCGACAATGGCGTTGCTTCAAACCCTCCCCGTTCACGCCTCATGGAGGGGAGCATGGAAAGGTGAAGCGCGCGGCGGATGACGAGTTCTCGAGCGGCGCACCTCTCTCTCCATATTACAATCTCACGTCCACGTTTGCGATGATGGAGGAGGAACTGGGCTCTCGCACGTTGAGCACAGAGGCACTCCAGATGTGTGGTGAGCAACAAGGAGGCCTCTTTGGGGCCGGGAATGATTCTCTGGAAGCAGCGCATGGACTGAACGGGGTAGATATGAGGCCTGATTTGCGCGCCAGCAGCGGCAATCCACTCGGTCTCACTATATGTGCATCATACCGTCATGTGCTTGTGCGTCCGGACACTGACACGATGCAGTGGCGACTACTCAAGGGCGTTGTAGGTGATCCGTACCAGAGATGGGGCCAAACTGCCCAGGCGCAGGTTCGAGCATTCGATACGGCGCAGCCGGAGAAGACAAGTTTTGCTGCTGACAGACAGCCTGCGTGGATATCCCCGTCGTCGTCTGCTGCGGCTCCTTTGGTTGATAGACGAGCAACGCCGCTGCCCCTGAATGTGGAATCGGGAATGTCGGTTGATGATGAGGACGCGGTGGACAGACCGAACGGAGGCAGGCTAGGGGGAGATAAATTACGCCCAGTAGCGAGCATGGGAGCCGAGGCCACACAGAAAAGCGACTTCAATAAAGGGGCAGATGCACTAAAATCAGTGGCATCCAAGACGGCCGCTGCTTATCGTCACCAGCGGCGCTGGAGCGGCACCTCTAGGCTGCTTCTCGCCCCGTCATCAGTCGGTAGCTCTATGGCATCGGCATCAGAAACCAAGCAGCAGCCGTGGCGCCGCCGTCGAGCGCCACCGGCGCCGTCATGGCTACCTCGGCACCACGGTAGCGTGCTCCAGCTACGTCTGCGTCTACCGACTGGGGTGTACCCTGGGATGCTTGTGCGAGAGCTCCTCAAGATGGACGTGAACACACCTGATGTTGTTGACCTCGACAAAGCCGCTTCGTCCTCCTCGCGCATCGACCGCCGTGCACATTCATGGCAAGATCTCACAGCAGACCAGAGGGCTACATATCAGAAGTGGATAGCAAAGCGTCGGCAGCAGCGACGGTTTTTACAGCAGCCACGTGCCATCAGCCTTGCCTTGTTGCACCAGCAGATCTTCCGAAGTAGTGGCATCCGGCAGAGCCTGCTTCCAACGTTGCGTAGCTACGATAGCGTATCGAAGTAGTGTGCACTGGTGTAGACACGGTTCTCTTCTCCCCCCTCTCTCTCTCTGTCCTTTTTTTTGTCTCGTTCTTGTGCTGCATTTCCCCGCTCCATCTGTACACATCTCACAATATCATTCCCCCCCCTACTCACATCCGCACAAACATAGATATGCACACGTGTCGGGCGACGGCACGGTCGTCTAAACGATTTTTCTATTCGTTTCACACCACCCCTCTTCTCAGACCCCTTCCCACCCTTCCATCGAATAAAGTTGTTGTCGATTCTCGCATGCAGGTGCTTCTTTCCCCCAAACAGGGCTTTATGATTTTATTATATATATATATATATATATATATAATGTGTGTATATATATATAACAAAGCGAAGGTTTCGTTAAATAAAAAAATCGAAGACCTCAGCTCCGTCTCTCAACCTGCTATGCCCCATCGTTAGTGCACAGTGTATCTGTGTCAACGCATGCATGAGAGGCGGGAGTGGGAGAATGGGTGTGTAAGTGATATATATATATATATATATATATATATGTGTGTGTGTGTGTGGCGCTGATGATAGGGGTTACGTCAAGGATTTTTTTGCTTTTTTTCATATTCACAGTTTCTTCTCTCTTTCCCTCTTTTTTTTTTCTTTGTGCTTCTGCTCAAATGTACTGTCGTGTGGAGTTTGTTTACTGGACCGTTACTGTCCCTTTCAGAACCCCAGCTGATGTGGCTCTCGACAGCTTACCTCCCCCTCGCCAGGAACATGCTGACAATGTGTGGGATTGCACCGTTCTTTAGTATCGACTACCAATACCATCAATAGACACTCTTCCTCCCCCCCCTCCACACACACACACACACACACACAGAGACAGACAGACACTCACGCACGGGTATGCAGAGAGACGCCTATGCGACTATTGTCCGACACCGCAACCGGCGCAAGATTCCGGTCCGGGTGTTGCAGTTAAATGGCGCCGTCTTCCGTGAAAATTTGATTGAGGAGTTTTTTATTGGATACCGCAACCGCCGTTTGGCGCTCATGACACACACACCCGGTCAAGACCAGCGGCTTCCCCGACTGCCGAAGGATATCATCGTTCCCGACTATAAAACCTTCCTTCAGATTCACCAGCCACACTTCATGTACAGACTCCTACCTCTCTTGAGTTCTGATGTGGAGGCATTCGCGGCGATGCAGGCAATATGTGCGAGTCCGGGATCCCCGTTTACGATCGAGGACCGCCACGAATCACAGCTGCTCAATTACCGCTTCTCCAAATTATGCGCTGGTCGCGATAACATCTGTGAATTCCTGAAGGACTACACGACTCCCGAGGAGCTACGGATGCCCGCAGCGACCCGAAATCTACCAATTCAGGGAGTCTCCTTCCAGGGACTCCTGGTACACGAGGGGCGAGTCTCGATCAAGCAGAGCACAGTGGCTCCCACTTGGGCGACGGCATCCTCTCCGATACACCCCAGTGGCAACGCTGCGAAGCCGCCGGCAGCAGTCGTCCACGTCAGGGATGGCTCCCTCGTGCTGAAGAACGCCAGTGAAGCCGCTAACAGTGATAAAGGGACCTCGACCTACAAGACGTATCTCCTCAATCGCAGCTCTCATCACTACTCATGACGCACTGAGCGAGTCTGCTATCATCCAACGGGCTCTCATGGCAAAATTCTTCGACTCCGACTTGTACAATCAATTCGGCACCGGGACGGTGCTTTCCACGCAGGTGCGCTCCATGGATGAGCGAATACATTTCATGGCGGTGAAACGTATTTGTATTGGGCGTAAGGGCACAGTAGAGAACATGCGAGGGCGTACACATCTCCTCCATCTCGCACAGAGGCACAACATTCACGTATACGAGAAGGTCAGCGAGGGCGAGTATGTCTACGCAGCGATGTGACACGAAAAGCGTGGGGGGCGGGGAGAAGGGAAAAAAAAAATTGACGACGAGCTGTTCCGAGGCTCCTGGCGGATTGATCATCATTCCCGGGCCCTTGTCACTTCCCCATACACATACACCACCTGGTCATCATTCACAATTACGTATGAGGGGTCATGACTGATATTCTCCCCTTGGAGAGCACTCCGCGCTTTCGAGTATGTGTCTGTGAAGGTATGCAAACCTGCGCTTTCTCTCTGTGTGACCTGTTTGTTTGTTATCGCTGCTGTCTTCTCCCTCCCTCCTCCTCCCCCCTCTTCTCCCTCCCTATACCTGATCTGTAGTGTCTGAATATTCCACATTCTTGGGTGTGGGTGCACACTTTCACGTGACCTCTTGGCAGCGTCTTCTATGAAACGGGCGAAGAGAAGTCGGGGGAGGGGGAGACAACTGAGAAGTGTGTGTGTGGGGTGGGGGGGGGCAGAGAGTGGAGGGGAGAGTGTAAGCCAGCTAAATGAGAAGTTTCACAGACAACAACAACAAAAAACACACACGCACATACAGCAGCGGTGCAAAAAAAAAAAACAGCTGGTGGGTGCTACTCTTTCTTCAGGTGTCGTCGAGCGGGATACATGCACCTTGGCGTGGAGATGGAAGGTGGCAAAGCAACGCGAAAAGAGAAATATGTAGCGCCTCTTTTTTTTCTGTACGCGTGGCTTGAAGAGCCGGTTCTCGCTCTCCCTCGAGTGTGTGTGTGTGTGTGTATTTACGTTACGGTGTTGACAGCATAGGAGTACGCATGAGGGATCGGTGTAACGCCCCCTTCCCTGATCACCTCTCCACACACACACACACACACACACACACACACATACGCACCTTTACACCACCACTCTCTTTCGCCCACACCCCTCACACATACACTGACTCCTTCTCTTCCTTTTTTTTTCTTTGAGTGTAGAAACGTGGTCCATTACAAGGCAAGCCCAAAATTCAGGGCGAGAGTAGAGACCCCGCTGTCAGTCATCAGCGGTGGTGGAGTGAAAAAAAAAAAAACGATAAAACAAGGCTTCACTGCAAGAAACAACGAGGGTGAG
Organism: Endotrypanum monterogeii; assembly: GCA_000333855.2. Taxonomy (NCBI): domain Eukaryota; phylum Euglenozoa; class Kinetoplastea; order Trypanosomatida; family Trypanosomatidae; genus Endotrypanum; species Endotrypanum monterogeii. The sequence goes on from CM007340.1 coordinate 319,837, forward strand.
GGCTGTTGCTGCATGGGAAAGAGGAGGAATCGTGAGTCTGACGACTGCCATGTCATCTACTGCGACGTGGGATGACTGCATCGGGCCCTCCAAATGGCTGAGAGAGCCCCTGCATCATGTTCTCAGCTATCCACAGCCCTTGCCGCTTCAGCAAGCTGTTATCCCAACCATCACGCGAGCTCTCATGAGCGGGGTGCCCAACGACGTCAGTCTCACCGCTCCCACCGGAAGCGGCAAAACGCTGTGCTACCTGCTTCCACTGGTACGTCTCCTCACGGAGGCTAAAAAGGGAGTTGACGATAACGCGCTGCGCTGCTTGATTCTCGTGCCAAGCCAAACGCTAGGCAGCCAAGTGCACCGAGAGCTCCAACGCCTGACGCGGCCCACCTCGATAAAGACTGCGTGCATCTGTGCAGAAGCAGTGGGGGCAACAGTGAACACCTCGACAGAGCTTGATGCTGCAGAGGCACGCGAGCTGGTACGCCAGGTTGTGTTTCCTCGTTTCGATTCCTCGGAGGAGCTGACCACAGATTGGGGCCGTGAGGCGGGAGAGAGTGACAAGGACACCGACACAGCAGAAAACGACGAGGTGGGCGTCGATGAAGGGCAATGGTCCATTTCTGGATACCCGCAACAGCGCATGAAGAACACCACTGTACGGTATTTCTCCAATGTTGATGTCATCATATCCACGCCTCAGCGGCTTCTTCATCACCTCGATCACACACCCGGGCTGCGCCTGGCAACCCTGCGCTTGCTGGTGGTAGATGAGGCTGATCAGGTGCTAGCCGGCAACTTTGCCGCGCAGGTGCAAAAGGTAAACGCACGGTATGAATTTGAGGTCCAACAGCAGCAACGGCACGATCGGCGGCGGCAAGAGCGCATCTGCACACGCCTGACGTCTGCCATGTCTTTCAACTCTGCTTCACTAAGTGATTCGCCCATTCCTACCGCCGCTGCCCTGTCCACACCGCTCCATCAGCTGAGCTGCTTTGGCGGAGCTGCCACCACCAGCGTCCCAGCTCGCACTGGGCCTATCCTGCACAAGATGATCTGCTCTGCCACGCTCTCCTCCCGCATCGCACGTATATCTCACATGAAACTGCGAAACTGCAGCTACTTCATTCTTGACAGCAACGGTGAGGAGCGTAAGGAGGAAGGGATGGTGTCTTCGACACAGGGAGCAACAGGGGCCGTCACGGCATCAGGGGCGGGCACTGTGGTGCGAACCCAATTTGCCCTTCCTCCCACGCTGCAGGAGCACATCATCTTCGTGGAGGATACGTATCGGCCAGCTGTTCTGCTGAAGCTTGTGCACGCCTTGCGGCTTCGTATCGCGGCCACCGCTGCACAAAAGCGTGCGGATGCCGTCACCGCCCTCCACTTAGAAGCTGAAGTGACTGCGGAGGGAGGGGATAGGAGTGCACCGAGACAAGCAGGGATTTCCCACAAAATGACACCGCAGTACTCGAGTGCCATTTCTCCCGCATCGTCGTACCCACAGGCGGAGGAGAGAGCAGGTATGAGGATACTCATTTTCTGCGCCACTGCGGAGGAGGCGCGTGTCATGAGTCACTTCCTCGCCGCGGCAGGGGTCGTGTCTGTCATCGAGTTCACGACGCTCTCCAGCGAGGCTGAGCGGCGCCGCGCGCTGTTGGAGCGGGCTGCCGACGTGAACGGAGGAGATTCTGGAGCTGATGTGTCTTGTGTCGTAGCCTCAGATGCTCTCATGCGCGGCATTGACATCCCCAACGTGGGTCATGTCATAATGTACCACCCACCGGAGACCGTTTCGCAGTACGTGCATCGCGCAGGGCGTACAGCGCGTGCGATGCGGCCTGGGCATGTGCACCTGCTGCTGGGCAAGACTGGGCCGAGCGGCACACAGGAGGATGGTGAGATGGCGCTTTACAAGCGACTGTCCCAATCTCTTTCCCGAACGCTGCCCGTATCCTACGAGCGAGGCTTCTTCCGCTTCGCTGAAGCACCGGCTCCCGTTGGGGGCGTATCGGCACCCCGTCCCCTGCCAACAAAGGAGACACACACCACCGTGGCAACCACAGCTCCATTGGAGGTGGACTCGGCCGAGTGGTGGGTGGCCCAAGCCGGTCAGTTTCTCTTGAAGTCCCAGCACCAGCTGCAGCGTCGGTGGGCCTCAGTGCTGGAGTCTGCCGCAGCGCAGGCCAAGACGAATGCACCGGTGGCGATCAAAGGCAACTCGACCGCAGTGACCACCATGACCTCCACCATTGTCGCCGAGGCGGGGAAAATAAGGTCAGCACCACAGAGGAAACGCCATCGCAGCATCGCTTGACCCCACCAAAGTGCAGCCAGTGGCGACTGCGGCAGCGGGCGGTGGCTGCAGAAAACAGCAAGACGATCGGGAGAGACACACCCATTTCTCCCCTCCTCCGTCCCTTCGAATACGCAGAACGGCTTTCTTTGGGGGTAGGGGTATGAGGCAAAGAGGTGTGAAGGTATGTGTGCTAGTAGAGGTTGAGTGAAGAAAGTGGGTGACGAGGTTCTCTTCGCCGCCCCCTCCCCCCCCCACACACACACGTATACACACACGTGCCTGCCCCGCACACCAGATATCTGCTCGTGTATCTCGCCAATGACACCCTTGTCCCCACCCCAACAACAAATCAAAGAAGAATATACACGTGTAAAGATATACACACGAAAACTGCGAGGAATGGGTCAAAAGAGCAAGAAGAAGGGGGAGTCTGGCGCATCGTTTGGTGCACGTCGAAGCTGACGTTGATCGAGCAGCATGATAATGCTCGGGATGGTATACGCCGAAGATCTGTTGGTGTGGTCTTGCACGTGCCCAGTCTGTTACAACCCTCACTCCCATCTTCTCCCTGAAGAATAATGTTAATCGACCAGACGAAGCGAAATTTTTTTTTTTATGAAGGGAGGGGGGGGGAAGATGACCAACCATTGTCCGACAGCGCGAGGAGAATAAATGCGAGAGACCATTGAAAGACTACCGCCACCTCCAGCACTGATAAACACCAGGCACATACACGCATGCATGTGTCCGCTGTCAAGGATTCTAAATAAAATTTAAAAAAAAACAAAAAGACATGGACGCACGTGAGAGAGGAGAGTGATGCTTCCAGAAACCTATTCCACATTAACTCCTCTCGATCAAGACACGCAAACAGATAAAACTTGCTCACCCGCTGGCGAGAGACCTTAAGATCTTTTGAAAAAATATATATATATATGTCATCCTCTCATGCATGATCTCGTGCAACGATTCCGTTCCAGTTTCCCCTGCTTCTCTTCCCACCAACACTCATCAACCGAAAATCATCTGTGCGCGCACACAGATACAGAGAGGCAGAAGTTGAGAGGGAGAGGGACACACACACACACACACACACACACAAACATACATACACGTGCCAGTAAGAAATGGGCGGAAAGAGGAAGAAGTCCAACAACGGTCCCATCAAGAAAGAAAGTAAGTACAAAATTCCTACCCGCTTCGACTGTCCCTTATGTGATACGAAAGCCTCCATTGTCGTCCGAATTTTTCGTGCGACAAGCGATGCCACTGTGCGCTGTCGCGTGTGCGGGGCGGGTGGGACAAAGAGGTGGAATGCTTTGCGTCTCGAGAAGCCTGTGGATGTATTTTTTCGGTTTCATGAAGCTCTCATCCAGCGAGATCACGAAGATCTCCTGCAGGTAGAGATGGGTCGCGAGGCAGGGCTGAGCACTGGCGCGCCGCACCACGATGTTAGCGACCTCGGTAGGCCTCAGAGCAGCATGGCAGGAAGAATGAACGCCTCCGTTGATTCGGCAGCTGTAGAGAGGGCTGTTCTACACCCCTCCGCTGCGGGTGCAGTAACTGCGTCAGGAGTGTCGCATCCGAAGGCCGTAAAATCTCTGGGGGAGCTGCAGCGTCAGTTGACCATGCCAGTGTGGTCTGATGTAGCCGGGACCCAAAATACCCTGCATGCCATCGACATCGGCGACGACTACGAGGGGGAGGCGGAAGGGGTCGCTGCGCATTACTTCGCCCCTCGCCAAAATGTGCACAGTGGTGAGGAGAACGACGATGACGAGTACGACCAGCTGTTTCAGTGAAAGGGATGAGTGAAGAAGGGGAACAATAAATAAATATATATATATATATATATATATATGTATGTGTGTGTATTTATTTATTTACCGAGCATCTCTCCTTATCGTGTAATTCCTCGGCGGTGTTTGTGTTTCTTCAGTTGAATGATTTTTTTTTTGCTTTTTTGTCGGATATAACTCAGCGATGGAACTCACGCCAACCCCCCCCCCCTTCCGGGGTGGCGTGAGTGAGTGGTCAGCATGCACAACTTGCCCTGTCACATGCGTTTTCGCTCACCTCACCTCTCCCTCCTCCATACCCTTCCTCCGAAGGGCGCCACTTGTATCTAGTCCACCCCTCCCCCTGATGAGTGCTATCGACACGATGTTTCGGGAGCCGTTGGGTGCGCTACGCTACATTACGCAGTAGTGGTGGAGGCAGCTCTACAGTCTCCATCTCCTTCATCCAGGACGTATCCTCTTGCATTGCAATGCAAGCTAGCCCTTTTGAAAAAAAAAAAAAGAAGAGTGAGCCTGCAAAGATGTTATGTGTGGGCGTGCGTTTCGTCACGAATGTCTCACCACCCTCTTTCTTCTGACGTATGCGCTTGTCTTCCCCCTCTTCCTCTTACCCACATTCCAACAATGCACCCACGCGCATCTGCGAACACGTATATGGGGCGAGAAATTCAAAGTAAAGCAGGTGCAGCTCCGCCCCTCAGCCCGAGGCACACACACACACACACACACACATATATATATATATATACGTGCGAACCCCGTTCAAGTGCCCACATGTCGGACGCGACAGAGGGAAATCGGCCGCGGCGTGGACAATTTGCCAGCCGAAAAGCGCGCGGTGGAGGTGTTTCTGGTTCAGGTAGCAGTAGCAGCAAGAAGGAGCACAGCTACGATGCCCGCCGCTATCATCAAAACGCGAACACGCACGGAATTCATTCCCTACGCACGTTCGACTGTCCTGTGTGTGACTCCAAAAATACGATCCGCGTAACTCTAAATCCACGGCTTCGTCAGGGTACTGTATCGTGCACGTATTGCTGCTCGCTGAGGCCTGTTCCGCCGGACCTCCCATACCCAAGCATTCAGGTCTTCGTCCCGTCTCTGGAGAACAAGGCAGACGTGTTCTTTCGCTTCAATGAGCAATATACCGCGTTGCTGCAGCTTGACTCGGGCGAGGGAATGGGTGAGTCCGCCGCGGGCTCGTCCTCATACTCGACGGTTGCAGACAACAAGCGCAAGCGGCCCTGCGAGGACGACGGCGCACGTGGTGAACGCACTGGCAGAGCTAGAGGAGAGCAAGGAGATGAAGGCGGTTTGTTCGATGTTTGGGCCCCTAACATGGACACAGACTTGCTGTGCGAGACGGCAGGTCAGCAGGATACAGGTGGGACGGGAACATGTGACGGCGAGGACGATCATGACGGTGGCGAGGAGGCGGCGGACGCTCACTCCAAACATTCGAGAGGAGACTCAAGGCCGTCGTCGCAGCGCCTGGACAGTAACAGTGCTCTGGAGAACGGCTTGAAGGGGGCGCCCGCGATTGCAGGGGTGGATGAAGTGGTCGCAGACTACACGACAAGTGACGCAGGGGGTATGGGAGAGGCAGATGAGGAGGTAGACGTCGCTGAGTTTTTCGCTGATTCGGATTGATTAGGGGCGAGCGATCATCTGGGTTCCTTTTTTTTTTTTCGGGAGAGGAAATCAAGATGAGGCGGCCAGCGGCCGCGCTTTGACGGCTGCCCCCCCCCCTCCCCCTCCCCCCCCCTATTTCCGCCCTTTAAAAAAAAATTGTTTTTTCTGGTGTCCGTCCCGATTCTTCCACGTATTCTGGTGAATCTGGAAAAAGTGGGGAACAGCTGCAACAGCAGTCACAGCGTTGGCACCAGAGACACAACTGTAGACATACGGGTGTAAGGACTCTTCCTGTACACAAATATTAACGCATTTTTATGACTGGTAGCTGTCCCAGACGTGTTCTTGTTTGAGTCCTACCTTCTTTTGTATTTCCCCCCTCCGCATCGCTCTCTCTCTCTCTCTGCGCAGTTGCGGTACAAACGCCCTGCCCTTTCCGGGGGGAAAAAAAAGTGTTAAACAATCACACTACCAAGTGCCCCTGTCAGCGAAAGGCACAAAAGTAGCGATGCTCACATCGTCGTTGCACCTCAGCACGAATCAGGTGCTCTGCCTCTTAACGACGCGTCCACTTGCTACGACATCAACGTCAGATATTATTAGTAACATCGACTCGGCGCGTGTCACCAATCATCTGGCGACGACCGCCGAAACATTCCCTCGCTTAGTTGAGTATTCTTCACAGGAGCCGAGGATATCGGCTGATCGAGGGATGAGAACCAACTGCAGCGGTAACGGAGGCGCAGACTGTACTGCACCCCTGCACCCCACGCGAATTCTTCGAGCACTTACGCCAGTGACAGTGGCTCACTCCACGACCTTCGGGTCCTTCCGAAACTCAAACAGGGCAGCCGCGGGGACGTGGTGGCGCAGCTCCACCGAAACGACCTCGCGCATCCACGGAGACACGCTCGACAGGGCAAAGGATCCTTTTCGAGGTGTCTTTCTGCCAATTCAGGGCACGACGGAGGTGGAGCTGACGCGGCGAAGCCCCTTGCCGCCACCAGACTTCCCGCTAGACAGTCTTCCCGTCTACGAACCACATGATCAAAATGGGCCACCACGCACAAAAATTGGCTTTCACCAGCCCATGCGCACCCTGCCGCCCTCCCTGGCAGTCAATTTTTTTTTTCCCGGTGCAGACACCAGCAGTTGTTCCCAAGGAGCACCCACCGCCAGAGGTGGTCACAACACGAACAGAATAAGTGCTGGAGCAAGCAGCGAGCATGACGAGGATGACCGCACTCCTCTCCTTTATGATCACCAGGAGGGCAAACCGAGGCTCCACAGTGCATGCAGCAGCCAGGGAGGAAGCTCATCTACAGGTGCGGGCAGTGAGACTGGTGACACCTTCACGGCATTTTGCCGTCTGTGCCGCGAGAGCTTCGACAGAGAGGGCTCACTACGGGCACACATATCCGTCGCAGATCGTGCGCGGCATGTTTCCCACCCAGTGCGCGAGGTGGCGCTTGAAACATTAACTCTGTTGGCCGTGCGAGGGTACCCCATCGACGATGCCATGACCGTGTGGGCCGACATCCTCTACAACTGCCCCCTCTTTCCGCGTATTCGAGGCATGACGAATCCCCGGTGGTCTATCGAGAAGCGAGCCGCTGAAGTCGGCAGGATTTTGTGGGCGCTGAAAAAGGTGGGAGTACTGGATGTAGCTCTTGCGACGGCGGAACTGGCGGAGGTGACCGGCACGCTCAGCTTGCACCACCGGCGACGCCGTGTTGCCTTTGAGCGGATCGAGTACATCGGGGATAACTGCTGGGGCAACAACATCTCGAATCGGATTCTTCTACTGTATCCAGACCAACAGTGGCTGTACAGCGAGCGGTGCAGCACATTCTCGCTGCTGCGTGATGCATGCGAAATGAACGTCAACCTCGAGTTTTTCTTCGACACGCTGGAGTTGTCGCAACTCTTGTCATCCACAGCACACTCGCGTCTGGGTAATGGGAAGGTGAAGGCGGACCTCGTAGAGGGTATCCTTGGTGAGTTGCATCTCTACATCTATGGCATGGTCCCCAAGCTTCAGGATGACGTAGATTACGTAGAGACCAACGGCGGTAGGGAGGTGCAGCTTGTGGCGCTCGTAGAGCACTGCCTGACAGAGTTGTACGACCTCATTGTGTTGAAGCACGCACGCGACCTCGTGGCGTCAGCCATCCCGCTCGCAAAGGAATTGGCTGCCAAGCGGATATGGGCGGGAACGCGGCCGTACATATGGCCTCAAAAGCGCCCTCACACCAGCCGGGCTCGTGGCAAGGCGGCGATGGGCAGCGGTGCAGTGCATGGATCCACTTTTCCATCTGCTGTGCCCGGAGTTGTAGGCACTGCGACCGCCGGGGCTACAGTGTCTTTACATACATCATACAGTGGCGCGGCAGCCGCAGCCGCGTCTGTGCCCACCTTCGACGACCTCTTCGATGTAGAGCCTTCGCCGTCGCAGCAGCACTACGACTCCGTAGACGTTGCCGTTGACTCCAGGAATAACCCCATCAACTCGAAAGCTGGCGGGCTTACGGAGTCCTCCGAGGAAGGTGGTGGCCATACCGGCAGCGGTGGGAAAGTCATGGATGGGACTGGGGAAGCGGCTACAGTAGCGAGTGGGCGATCGGTGGCGATCGAAATCTTACCCTCTTCCTCATCTCTCACGCTGTCCGCCCTCATCGGCTTGGGAAACACGCGTATCCTGCCGGCTGTCCCTCGACTCTTCACCACTCCACAAGTCTATCCCGACCACGCGCCAAACTCGTTGCGCCTCCTGCCGCTCTCAGCGATCCCAAAGATGACGTACTGCCATCACACACACACTGACGTATTCGCAACGATAAAGAAGAGTTATGTACGTCTTGGTTTGCTTCATGATGAATCGAAGAAGATGTTGTACACAGTGAGCCCCAACCCACCGGCGTGGGATGCGCTGATCGGCACACTCGTGCCGCAGCTGGTGCAATTCATGCCGCTGGCAGTTGTCGCCTCTGCTGATCCCACGAAAGCTGCGTCAATCCCGTCTAGTTCAGAGGACGCCCATGTTGTTGCGGCGCGTCGACTTTTTGAATCGATGGACGGTGGCGGCCTGTACTGTCGCGATGGTGTTTACGATCTCGCCACGTTGCCTTTCTCGCCCAACGCCAGCCCGCAGCAGAGAACAAAGCGATCGCCAATAACGATTGCCTGGACGCTTCGGAATAACGGTCTGCCTACTCTTTCTGCCACAGCGAACGTGACGAAAGACGACGACGAGAGTTTTTTTTCGGCCGGTAAGGAAGACCGCTTAGCCACCTTCGCTGCGTCCCGCTTCGTACCGCCCGATATTCGAGCGCCTCCGGCTGGCGTCGTTACAGATCGAAACATCTGCCGTGGCACCTTCGCCTTTCTGGCTGTCGGCGTGAAGGACGCCGTTACCGCGGCCGAGCAGCGGATGCGTAAGGATGTTCCCTGCGACCTTGCTGCGTCCCGGATGGAGTCCGGCACAGATGGGCGATCGTCTTTGAAGAATCCAGCACACCACACCCCTCAAGACAACACGCCTGCATCGCCGCAGACTCAACATGCGGACCGAATGAAAGCAGCCTTCGAGTACTGGCGGCGCTTCCAGAAAAACGGTTCTTGAGCCTTCATCGGAAGGCGCTGCTGCCGCGCCCTCCCCCCCCCCCCGTCCCCCGGTAATTGCTTTGTTGCACCATATAGTCTCCATCTAACCCGAAAGAAGACGGGGCCAGTCGGGTGTGTGCGTATCATATCATGTATGTCATTTCTCCGATGGGTTGAGCGTGTGCCCTCTCGATATCCGTCCACAAGAGCGAGCTACGTCTTTTGGGTGGGGTTTTTCCCTTTCGGCCGTGGCATGTGCCATTGCTCGCTCGTTAGAAACAAGCGATTCTGTGCCGCCGTCCTCGCTGCGGTATCCCATTCCCTTGCACGGTAGCGCCGTTATCCCCCCTTCCCGATCTCAGGCCGCGTCTCCTCCCTACTTCCCCAATGTGTGGTGGGTGTACCGGTTGACTTGAGTATTGATGTCCCCAAAGAAGGATAGTTGTGCCATGGATCGGGATCGGCTAGCACCTGCATTTTATGTGGGTGTTTCTTTGCCTAGTGCGGTGTCTGAGGGTGTGAAGAAACACTGCCCGCCTCCTTGCTCACCCCCATCGTAGCGCACTGCACTTCTTCGGGGTAAGTTGCAAAGACAAAAGTACATCGTACACACACACACACACAATCGTGCAGGCAGAAAAAAAAAGACATAGTGTGCGTTCATGTGGGGATAGTGAGGGGAAGCTAGAGATGGGATGCTTGCCTGGTTCGCTTCTCTGCCATAACCGCCCCCTCTCCCTACGCATCCCCGATGAGTCGATCGACCTTAAAAAAAAAAAAAGAAACGGTTTGGGGCAACTGGTCGGTGGTGTGCCACCGCTCTCTCTCTCTGTCCCCCCCCCCCCACACACACACACAAATTTTGCTCCTTGACCTTCCGTCCCTTCGCCTCACTTCCCCCTTCCTTCCTTTGGAACTACAACTGCCTCTGCTCCACCAACGATGTACGTAACACCCTAACTCATCGCTCGTCGGTTTGTGACCCATCCTCCGAAGACGACCTTGGGCAGCGCCGGCTCTCATAGATCCATACGACACGCACCACCTTCAAAGACATATATATATATATATATATATTTATATAATATTCAGGAGGAACAAGCTCCTACGTAGGGCAGTGTAGGTGTGATGCCGCCCAGTGGAAAGGCGTGCCGATCGGGTGGGGAGCAGGTGGTAGAGGTAGACCCGCTCCTTGTCTACTTCACATATTCTCGCATACGGCCCCGTTTTTCTTGCGGTCGCACGATCGAGAGTACACTTCACCAATTTCGAAACGGTGAGCTGCACCCACGAGATCTCCCTCTGCTCTCTGTGCTGACCGATGGAACGCACTACTACAGCCTAAACAACCGACGACTGTACACTTACAAGCAGCTTCGGCGTGAGGGCTTGCTCAGCACGCTACCGGTGCGACTGCGTCCATTCCCACAAACTAAGCGGATGCAAGGAAAATACACACCCGAGACGTGCGCGCTGAACGCAACACTTATGCGCGACACAGCACACAGAGATGACGTCGCGGACACGAACACGTCAGCAGCGGACAGAAGCGACGTGCTCACATGTCAGGATGCCCAAGAGACGTGCGATGCCTGCGCATCATCGTGTGCAGTCGAAGAAACCGGCATGGACGGTCACGTATCTCGTGGCGACAGTCTCTCAGCCCTCTCGTCACGTGCCTCCCTACGGTGGGCAAACGGGACCACAAGTCCGACCCTTGAAAGGCAAAGACCGGACGACCGTGACTCGGGCGAGGCTTCAGCAGCGAGTAAGCAACATAAAAGTCTGCAACAGGACAAGAACACATTGCCACAAAAGGCGATCCGAGTCGGACATCGACAACGACAGTAACGCTAGACGACGCCAACGAAAGGGGAAAAGGGCTGCCGTCCCCGCTGCCACTCGATCACCGAGCACTGGTAAAGGAAACAGTGGTGGCCCAAGCGCCCTGGAGGAAGAGCTACGCAGATATGGTCTGAACGTCTGATCGGCATTGGAGGGAATGAAGGGGTCTACTGAGGAGGAAGATCAGGCCCTCCCCCCTTCTTCTGTCCCTCCCATTGCTGCCCTGTACTCGCCATCACACCATCGCGTAACGACTTGGTCAGATAGTTTTTTTTTTTTTTTTAAACCACACAACACACAACACACACACACAAAAAAAAAAAGAAATAATAGTAAAGCAAAAATCAACACACACATAAACAAAAACAAACAAAAAGAGGACGTCACCTTCATCTGGAAGGGTGAAGAGCAGTGCTCATAATGCCCCCCCCTCCCCCCCCCCTCCCATACACACACACACTCTCTCTCCCTTCCTTCCTCCCCTTACCCTTCTCCGCTCCCTTCCACCTCAAACAAAACATATCCTTACTATGTTTGTACTGCTATATGTTTGTCGATTGGGTCGTTGGACTGCGACTCCCTCGACTCGCACTCCCTTCTCCCTTCGTCAACACTCGGCTCGATGTGATTGGAATTCGCACATACTCACATCTATCACCCCATCTTATGCCGACACATTGCTTTCTCACGCCTTTGATATATATATATGTGTGTGTGTCTATCGCATCAGGCCGTGTTGACCTTGCTAACTACCACATACGTCTGCGTGTTTTTCGGCGTGTGTATTTTCATTGTTTAACAATCTCTAGAGCCAATTAAGAAAATAAAAAAAAAGATTAAAGCGAGGAAGGGAGAACACTGCATCAATTTGTTGCACACACACTCACACACACACACACACACACACATACCTGCACCGACACTCATGCCGCGATTTAGCACCTCCAGTGGGCGGCAGAACATCGTATCGCTGAAGAAGAAGAAGAAGTCGCTGGCGGATACAGTCAACGAGCAACTGACTTTTTCCGCTCTCGGTGGCGGTGCAGACGACAATGGTGAGTGCCATAAAGACGACGAATACTTGGATGGCGGGGTCGTAGAGGACTACGAGTACGACGAGGCCAACTCGGATGACTTCATTGGCAATGATGGCGCTGCGTCGGGCAACGGCGGGAGGTCCGCCACATATACCGCCATCAAGCCGGCAAGGACACTGTCGTCCTCTGCGTCACGACTGCGTCACCGTGGACCTCTAGACGCCAGTCTTAGCGAGGGCAAGTACGCCGCTACGCCGGTCAGCGTTGAAGCGACTATGGATGACATCTTCGGCGCGCTCGACATGGGGAACATTGACGCGGAAGGAGACGAGTTCTACGATGGGGATAGTGAGATGCATGAGGTGAGCGATAGTGCCGATCTCACAGATGCGGAGGACGAGGGCCTCGGCGGTGAGGAGGCAGCGGTGTGGAAGAAGACCCTCGTCAGCCGCAAGCGGCGTCGCGCGAAGGACTTGACAGAAGAGGAATATGCGGCGTGGTTGGAGAGGAAACAAAAGAAGCTCAAGAAGGCAGGACAGCCTCGGCAGCCACTCTCCTTTGGCGGCGGCGAGGACGGCATTATGAACAGCGAGGAGGCAGATATCCTCCGTCAGCTCGGCGAGCTGCGTCAGACGCAGATGAGCTTGGTGCCTTCTACAAGAACGGCAGCAGAAGTCAACTCGGGCATCGACGTAACATCGAGTGCTGTCACCGCTGCGACTGCTGCGCAGTGCGATGTCAAGCAGACCCGAGATGCAGTGCAGCACTTTATCATGGTGTACAGCCAGCTTCTGCGTCTTCGCGTGTTGATGCAGCCAGCGCTCACCAAGGCCATCAGCATGCCGCAATACTATGCTCACTCGATGTTCGTTGAGGGCGATCCTCATCTGGATAGTGAGGCGGCTGCAGCCACCGACACCGAAGGTTCAGCGAGTGTACGGACGATGCGTGAGAACATATCGAGACACTACTCGGAGGTGCAGGACGATCTAGAGGACCTGCTGTCTACCCTGTACGCTGCAGCAACAGGGAGCGGGTGTAGTGCCGGCAACAGCGCTGCGAACGAGTCGTCGTCTTCCGGGAAGCTCAAGAAGGCGAGAAAGGAAGGTAATCGGTCAACGCCATCGTATCGCGAGGTGGAGCGCTATCATGACAGAGTTCTGCGGCACGCCAACACCTGTCTCGCGTACTGGGGAAGCAAGCTCGTTCAGGCCAACAGCGCCAAGCTCAACACTATCGCACAGCCACTGCCGCTCCAAATCACTGGCATCCTCTCTGCCAAGTCGCGCCTGCACTCAAAAGTACAGAAAAATCGTTCTCATATTGCCATCATCGCACACCCCGAGCACGTGCGGGCGGCCACATCGGCAGAATATAAGGCAAAGCGGGCGTTGCATATTGCCGAGGGCGATATTGATAGCGAGATTTATGATGACGCTGACTTCTTGCGGGAGTTGGTGCGCCGCGGTGGGACCGTAGCGAGTCAGCTGATGCACAAAGCGGATGAAATACAAAAAACGTTGCTGCCGTCCCGCGAGGGGGCTCGAAAGGGCTTTCACCGGATGACGAAGGGGAAGGCTGTTAACTACGAGCCACGACCAAAGCTGGTCGCTTTTATGATGCCCGAACCCTTTGACGACGCACAACGCAACGATGTTGTTGTGAACAATCTCTTTCAGTGAAGCAACAGCGAGCACGCTTGTCCACCCTCACGCGCGAAAGGAAGTGGAAGGGCAAACATACACACACACACACTATATATATATATATATAACGCGACGCTAACAACCGGACAATGATCTGTGTAAAGAATTGTAAGAAAAGGACGGAAAGAAAAGCAAATAGAACATCACAACATCAACAGGGTTAGTGTAAAGGCAAAGCGAAAAGAGGAGGCACACGCAGAGGATGCATATATGCGTTTGTTTTGTGTGTGGGGGGTATATGTGTGTGTGGAGTACGACCCTCTGCGCGTAGTTGGCATACTTCCTTAACGCCATCATGTTTGGTGGGTATGTCTTCTGTGTGGGACTCTCGGGGCCCTGTCCTTGCTCCGAGGAGTCACGTGTTGTTCTTAGAGCCCCCTTGTTCTTTTTTTCCTCCTTTTTTCAGGTATCTTAAGTCGCTTGGGATGCCTGTGCGACTGAGTGTGGAGATTATATTTTGCATCTGATACAAGTAGAAGTTGCCCCTTTCATTTTCCATCTCTCTCCTCCCTCCCTTCCTCTCCTTACCCCCTCCTCACACACACACACACACACACACACACACACACATTTCGTGAAAGCGCTTACGGGTACAAGATCGTTTTTTTATATACCACGGTCGCCGCTTTCAGTGACAAGTTAAAGCTGTGGAAGGAGGTCGGGTAAGATAGCTTCGAAGGGAAAGGTCAGGTAGACATCGACACCAGGTGGCGCTGTGCACTACCCATCTCTCCGGAGTCAGCCGGGTTCTTCGCGTTGATCGCAGCATCGTCTTTGTTCACACTAGTCGCCCTCCCTCCCTCCCTCCCTCTGTTTCGCTCTTCCTCACACAGTGGACGTGTGCTGGCATGGCCGCTTCGGTGCTGTCGTCGTCTGAGGTGACGGCGGCATCTCTCTACCGTGACCTCGTTTGGCCTGCACTATGGGATGTGCTGCAGCTCACAGCGCCGCCGCCGCCGCCTACTGCCCCCACTGTCGGTGAGAAAAGCAGCAGTGACGCTACCGAGCGCGAGCGCTGCGCCCATAGCTTGCAGAGGGCGGTGACACAAGCGCTTCTGCAGCTTCTACACACGGTTTGTGTGAACTCGAAAAGATCCCCCGGGTGCGATGTCCCGTCTGACGTTGTGCAGGAGGTTGCGTCGCACCTTCTCCTGCATCCTCACGGAACAGAGCAAGTCACTGCCCCACAGGTTGTGCCGGAATCCCAGAGGGGTGTGCTGGACTCGGTGGATGTCTCGCCCGCTGCAGCAGCGGCGGCTGCCGTCGAGGTGGAGCGCCTTTACCTGCTCATGTGCACCGCGATACACTTGTGCTCACAGACAAACGTGGGCCTCTTGGCCGTCGGGCAACTTGCGTCGACGACTGGGACTGGCGCTACGAATGCTGCAGCCGCAAAGGGTACTGCGCAGCTTCCTTGGGGTGTTGCCCGCGCTTCCAAGTCGGTCGTTGCGGGAATCTTCTCTTTATCGTCCCTTATTGACGCGTCAAGCACGACATCGCCGATGGCCTCAAACACCACTGCAAGTGTGCTGGGACCGCCACCGACTCCGGTGGTCACTACCACGTTGCATTCGTCGCAGCTCCTGCACCGGCAATCAAGCGTGGAGCAGTTGTGGTTAGCATTTCTCTGTGTCTACCTGCAGCAGCTGTCGGCCCACACGCCAAGGGAGACGACAGCATATGCACACTTCTTTCTCAGCTGCGCCAGCGAGAGTCGAAGGCGCCTCGCTACTGCGCCAGTGCTCTCCGATGACGACGACGACGACGAGGGCAACCGTGACGGGACAGCTGACGCCATGGGGGCACTCATGCGCCAGTCTACGGCTGCCGGTGAGGCGGCGGCGCTGCAGGCGTGGTCTCAAGTTTCGGCTGACCTGCTGCGCGACACGATTGCCCGCACACGGTTTCGGCGCGCTGCGCTTCTCTTCAAGTCTTATGTGCCCCACATGATCACACAGGCCCCGGTAGTAACCTTTCTGCTTGCCCGTATCCTCCGTGAATTTGCGAGCAGCTGGGCCACGTTCACGGAGCGCATTTCACCCGGTTGCATGGCAGACGATGTGGCGCACCGAGTGGCATACTACGATGCCCGCGGCATTGTTCATGGGGACAGCCCTGCTCGTCCATCTCGGCAGTGGGACGAGTGTGTCGAGATGATTCGTTCCTTTGGTGACCGTCTCCTGTTGCTGCTCGGAACGGGCACACCTCATGGCCACCTCCTAGCGACCACACTGTGTTCTGCTATTTCTGCACTTTATGTGCTTCCCTGCACGCGAGGCAGTGCCCCCTCTTCGAACCCGAGCGAGGCGGGTGCCGCAGTGGCCAGCACGGCAGCCGCTGTCCGTGGCAAGCGTGATGAAGAGGCGGCGGTGCTTGAGCTGGAGAGAGCCCACCGACAACCACGGCGCGCGTTGATGCACAGCACCGCCGGAGCATGCGCAACAGCGTCAGGTGTGGATGACATGGACATGAGTGAGGCCGAGTGGCGGCTTCGGCGTTATGCTCCGTTTGGCCAACTCCTCGCCTACACACGCTTTCTTGAGCTTCAGAAGGTTCATCTGTTTGCCGTTGCGACAACGCAGCTGCGCGTCGGGCGTAGCGCGGCACAGCAGGTGGAACACACGCGACTCCTGGCTCTGGCTGCACTTTATTGTGGAGTTACTGGGTGGGACTTGGCATTGATGATCTATCACTTCGCAGATTGTCCCCTCAACCCATACAGCGGCACTGACATGCCACCACCAACACTGCCAACCTGTGCACTAGCGCGGTACACCGCCGCGGTGAAGCAATACGTCGAGCATACTCGTGTAGAGCTTATTATGGATATGCCGTTCACAGAGTTGCGTGTCCACGAAGGCAGCACTCTTGGGTCGCGCACTCGAGGCACCCGTCGCGGCGGCGCTGGCGCTAACGGCTACCATCAACCGTCGCAACAGGCAACACCGACGCGAGCCTTATCCTCGGCACTTCCCTCACATGGCGAGCTACACACACCTCGCTTTCTGCGGCTTGTTCATCCTGACCCATCGCTGTTTAATTGGCGTCTCCACCTCACCGCAGCAGAGGCCTCCGTAGCCACCATCGCTGCACGGAACGGCGCATCGGGGGTTTCCCCAACCGGAGGCATCAACGGCGCCGCCGCCGCCGCCGCCGCCGTACCGGTCGGTGTCATGCATACAGCGGGGATGGCGATCCAACCAACGTCTCCAGCATCGAGTACCAGCATGGGGGCTGGGAATCTCACGGCAAACAGTGGCAATACCGATGCACTCATTTCACCGTGCACCTTGATACTCGATATTCTTGTCGCGGGTCATTACACACTTGCAGCCGATGGTATGCGTCACCTCGCCGACCCAACCGCGCCTTGCGTGACCACTACAGAAGATGCCACTGTCGTCAGGTCGAGTGTCAACGTATTATTGCTCCCGCGCCGGGCGTATCGGCACAACATCAGCATTGCTTACTACGTGTCAACTGCCCTGCGGCGGTGCTTGCAGCACTGGGATGTCTTGGAGCAGCAGCAGCAGCAGCAGCAGAGGGGTGGTCCAACTGCGGCTGCGGCGGCGGCGGTGTTGCACCTGCGGGACGGGGTATTTTCTGTACTTCGCTCCTTCCTACCCACCCTGTCTGTCGTGCAGAGTTACATGGCGAATCAGATGATCCTCGTGCGTCTTTTGTTACGCCTTGCCTGGATGTGCAAGGTCACAGCTGCCGCAGCAATCGCCCCAGCGTCGACAGCAGCAGAAGCAGCAGCTTCCCCCTTTACCTGCCCACCATCACCGACTCCGAATGCCGTGTTGGCTTTGGCAGAGCAGCTGCTCATCGCCTTCGTCATGCCATGTGTTCGCGTGTTACCGCCTGCGCCGATGGTTTATGACGCGATGGAGGATGTGCTCCGAATATTCGCTCATTTCAGTGCCCCCCATGCAGAGACCCACCGAATAGTGTTCTACGGCGAAAACACGGCCATGCCGCTGCACATGTTTCACTGGCTCCGGGAGTTGTCGCCTTCCATTAAGCATGTTGTGGCCTACTTGACAAAGCAACAACTGCTGCTGCTCGAGGAGGAGAGCGTGAATAATAATACGACAAAGGGTGCACACGAGTGGCCGCCGTCGCCGCTGGTGTATCCGCACGACGCGCTGCTGCGGAAGGAGCGGGAAGCGCTCCTGTCTCAGTCGCTAAAGCGGCTAAATGCGGAGAATCTCGCCGATTACCGCGCACTTCTGCGGCCCATCTTGTATGCCGAGCCGCTGCTCGTCGCGCATCGCCTGTTCATACAAGCCGTGGGCTACAACAACAGCTTCCTCGATGTCCACACCCGTCTTCTGCAAGGCTTGCCTGGGGCGCTGCTGATGCTAGTCGTGCAGCAGGGGCTCGTTATGATGGCACGATATGCGGCAGAGGAAAAGATTACGGACGTCAACGGAGAGAGCCGCGTGTCAATATTGGCCAACTTTGTCGCCACCTTATGGCGCGACAACCTCGATGCGGTGGATGGCTCGATGCTGGTGCGCCGTGTGGAGCTGGCCCTGCGAAGCAATAGCGGTGAGGACATACTGCTCGGCACGGAGCTTTGCAAATCTCTTCTCGCAGTGATGGCGCATCGTGCGTTGGAGCACGAAGACAAGTATAACCCTGCGCAGCTGCAGGCGCTCGCCTATACTCCCTCCACGACCTCTCTGTTTGGCAGAGGTGCGATGACATCCTTCCGTGCTCGCTGCTGGAAAGACACGGCGAGCAGCGCATTGATGCTTCTCTCGCCCGTGGATGTGTTTGTCAGGGCTCGGCAGGCGCTCCTGGCTGCCATGCAGCAGCCTTGTCTGGTGCCAATAGAGGAAGAGGAAGAATCTGAGACTAACGAGGAGGACACGGAGAGGCCGTCTCCCTGCCCCGCCCGCTCGGAGCACCGTCTCACACTGGGTCAACATATCCTTCTCCATCTATGCCGTCTCCAAAGCTGCATCTACGACCTTCAGCGTGATCTCGACGGCGGTGCGGAGCTCATTCTTCTATCCTCAGCGGGACGCTACAACACAATTAATGACATGCTCGTAGCGCTTGAGGAGCTGACGCCTCCACCAACCGAGCTTCCGCTCTTGGAGAAGCTCTGCACATGCGTGCAGAAGGTTGCTCTCCCCCACGTAGCCTCGCTGGTTGAGACACAGCAGCGGCGCAAGTTCACTTGGGCGTCGAATTCCCCTAGTGCAAGCGGCGCCGTGCCGTCGGATGCGGTGTACTGTGTGCCAGCCCCCACGTCTCCCTTGGCAACTGCAGCAGATACAGGTACACCTGTATTCTCAGCCATCGCGCAGCACCTTCAGCACTTCACTGCCGCGCACTTCGAGTACAAACGAGATCCCTACGATGCAGCCCGGCACGAGTGGCAGCAGTGCATGGAGCGAGTCCAAAACTTGCGGAACCAAAGCTGGGGTGGACACAAATATGCTGGCATGGGAGGGCAACGCCGCGCTGCATTAATTACGGCGTGGCTAAATGCCCAGTCGCAGCGCATAGATGAGGAAGAATCCATGCACAAGCATCTTTACAGCACCTCCGGCGCAGCACGTGATGCACTCCTGCAGGTGATCCAGCGGGAGCTCATCCCTCCCACGGCAGCGCTTGCGTCTGACGCGGATGACCGTCTTGTGGAGCTTGCAGCGTCGTATCTCCTTCCACGCGCTGTGCTGAACCTCCGTGAGGCGGCCACTGTGGCAGCCTTCTTCACGTGGCTCCTGCAGGAATCACCTTCGATCAACGAGTCTGCGGCATCAGCGACCCATGACGAAGTCGAGCAGACACAGCGCTCGCTGCGCTGCCGTGCCATTGACCTTGCCTTGACCTTTGTGACGGCGGCCTTCACCTATTTTGTGGCCTTCACGGACGGCGAGTGCAAACGTCTAGGGTGCGTCCTGCAACGGCTCCTGCAGATCCCTGCTCTGAGTGCCCATCAGCAGCAGCTGGATGCGGTGGCGCGTCTTTCGCCATCGCTGCAGAGGTACGTGAATGCGCTGTCCTCGCGATCGAAGGCTGGTGGTAGCGCCACTGCTGTCGCTGGAGTGGGTGCTCAAGGGCTCGACAGCGATCAAGTTTCTCCAACAACGACCGCGGCAACTTCCGGCAATAGAGCACCATCCAACACCACTGCTGCGGCGCACAGGGGCAGAGCTGTTGTCGACAGCGGCGCCCTCCGCACCATTAGTAGACACGCGTTCGAGAGCTTGTTCCGTAGAGCGTACACTCCGCTCACGAGCGCAGAGGACGTGCACAGTGCGAAGCACGCTGAGCCGGTGTCCCTGTTAAGCTTGGCCATGGCCAGGGGTCTTGTATCATCGCCGGCGCGATCGAACGATGTGCTGCCTGCTGCCTCCGTTACCGCGGATGCTCTGGCGATCACCCTCCCGGCCGTCCCGTTACAGCTAGAGGCCTACCTTGCGAGGGCTATGCTCCAACTACTCACACACGAGGAAGATGTGCCTGCCTATGCCCACCGAAATATTTTTCTTATCCTCGAGCAGCTTGATAAGAGCACCTTCCCTGCGACGTGGTGTGCTGTCGACCTGCTCATTCGTGCCGTCGAGCCGCATGCATCGAAGACAAAGTCGTACTACGCCCTAGCGTCTGCTGTTTTGAAACTGCTGCGTGTCAATCGACGCAATCGCCGTGAAGTGCAACAGGCGATCGCGGCGCTACGCCACGGCGAGGAGGCTGATTTCTTCTCCGCTTTGCAGGCAGCGGGCTGTGAGGAGCACAGCGGTGCTTTGATACAGCTACGCACGGCCGCAGCCGCTTGCTATGGACAACGACGTCTCGATGAACATTACATGAGGCAACTGCTGCAGAGCGAGGCGACAGTGTTGCTCAGAGACGCACAAGCGCACCCTCAAGCCGACGACGACTCCGACGTGGATGAGGAGGACAAGGAAGGTGCCGATGCCAGTCAGACGGAGAAAGACGCTGCTGACGTCGACAGCCCTTTGAGTGGCGGCGGTGGTGAAAGTAACGAAGAGGGCGGCGGTGGTGATGCGTCTACTGCGGCTTCTGCAGAAGGCAGTGAAAAAGAGGACGGGGGCAGCAGTGGGACAGATGACGATGTCTCGGGATCGGGCTCCGAGGGTGATAACAGCGAGGACGGTGATGGGAGCCGTCAAAGTAGGTCTGCCACCAGTGTACACAGCACTGCTGAGTCTCCAGATCTGCGCGAATGTCTTCCTGAGGAGTGATGGTGTGTGTGTGCATGCACGCTCGTTTTTTTTTTTTTGCTGTTTTTGTTGTTTTGCTTTGTCGTTGGCCATATCCAGAGATGGAGACGAGGCCTGAGGGGGTGTACTGAGTATTTAAGCCTGTACGCACATGAGTTGCAAAAGCGATCCCCAGGGAAGGGTGGGGGGGTCAATAAAGATAACGCTCTCAGAATCGACTGGTAAAGGACGTCAATGCTGCTGCAGTGACTGCACTGGATCCTTGGTCTTAGCGGGTACACCATCTATGCCCCAACTGCTCCGACATGCTGTATGGAGCGTTATGACTACTTCTTTTTTTTCTTTTTAAGGGAGAGAGAGAGAGAAGGGTATGGAATAAAAATGAAGCTCTTTTTTTTATTTTTTTGAATTATGCTTCAACGCGAGAAGGTATCCTCACACGATTGCTGTGCGGGCACCTGCATTTTTCATTACTCGAACCCGCTCCACTATCTATTTTCTACTCACGCGTTTCTTTTATCGTTTCTCGCGCCAACACGAATCACACAGAATGCACCCCTCTCCTCCGTTTTTTTTTTTCCGTGTGCTCCACCGCCGAGGATGCAGGTCGAACTCTCGTTGGTCTTCCCCCATGCGCTCAAAGAGGTACCAGTGAGCTTCCTTATTCCTTTGCCTGCCCAACGTCCGCGCACGGTGGCAAATCTTTTCTTCATGTGCACAGGACAGCTACCCTTGCCATCGGAGTTGCTTTCTGCCCTGC
The DNA here is from genome assembly GCA_000333855.2 of Endotrypanum monterogeii. Classification (NCBI taxonomy): domain Eukaryota; phylum Euglenozoa; class Kinetoplastea; order Trypanosomatida; family Trypanosomatidae; genus Endotrypanum; species Endotrypanum monterogeii. The sequence goes on from CM007340.1 coordinate 341,723, forward strand.
ACCTCACAGGGGCTGAGGTTGCCTACCAAACGCTTGATGATGCAAAGAAGGCTGGTCTGCTGCCGCTGAGCGACTCAGCCGTCATTCGCATCGACAAGGCGTCCATCATGGAAATCGGAAGCAGCACTACCAAGTCGATCTTTGGTGACTTCATCCCGGATGAACCAGTGACGCTGCCAGCCGACACAGCCGTCCGCGGTCAGAGCATTGCCGCAACTATGTCCTCGTTGAAGGCCGGCACACTTCTCTACGCGAATCTTGGCATGCCGCACTCGCAGGCCAGTCGCTACTACATCCTGCTTGAGCATGTCATCACGCCAGAGCAGCGGGAGGAGCTAAGGGGCTTCGCACCACTGGGGATGGTCACGAGCGGCTTGACGGAGCTGAGGAAAGCAGTAGCCCAGACGGCGGTGCAGCCGCGGACGCTGGTGCCGAAGAAAAGGATCATTGTATCTGGATGCCGGATGATGTTCGACTACGCACAGCTGGCATCGTCCGCAGCCGCCCACGCGTCATCTGCGTCGCCGTTTGAAGGGCCCGGCGAAGGCGCTGGTCAGAGTGCTGGACAGCGAAGGGTTCTTGAGCCGCACGAGCGTGTCGCTGGCCGTGTGCGTCGTCGAGAGGAAGAGAGCGACGAGAATGAACAGGCAGATCCACGCAACGCTCTGGACAAGGATGGCGACGCCGCGAGCCCCGGCACAGCGCCCTCGCAAAGCACTGGATTCTTCAAAGTGTCGGCGCGGTTTCCGAAGGCAGTGGCAGCCGCTGTGGCTGCCTCCGGTGGCGGTCCCTCCCTGAAGCGGCGCCGCGCAGAAGCCTTCGTGATGGGCAGTGACGGCTTGCCGACTCTCCGCACGACCGCGATCGCCCCGAATGAGCAGGTCGACAGCAACGGCGCTGCCGTACCCTTCGAATTTTTCAGGGCCCAGCAAGACGCTTTCACGAACGACGTCGACGATATCAGGGGCGCGCAGCGACAGCAACTCAATCGAAAAGCGAGAAAGAACCGGGCCCAAGAGGCGTCTGTGTCGAGGCGCAAGGGTAGACAGCATAGCAGCTCACAGCAGCCCCTCCGAAGCGACGGCAAGCGTGCCACAGGAATAAGCGCAGCCTCGAATACTCGAGGGAAAAAAAAGATGACCAAGCGGTACTAAGTCTTCTCTCTCTCTCTCTCTATTTTTAAGAGAAAGCACAGAAAGGGGGGGGTCTAGTGCTATGATATGTTCCTGCGACTCCCCATCTCACACACTCCCTACATGCGTGTCTCACGCATCGTTAATTTTCCCTTGCGAGATCTAACCAGCTTCCATCTAAGAACCTTACAAAATACAAGAACAGCACCTGCGCAGTTACACGGGAATGTGTGACGACAAATTCCAGAAATAAGATGGAAAGAAAAACAGAAAATAGTGTGTGTGTGTGTGTGTGTTTGTGTGTGTGTGTGTGTGCTTCTCATGTGAAGGATGTCTCTGCTAATACACATGCCTCCCCTACCCCCTACCCCTATTCCCATTTTCTTTTCTCTCTGTTGTCGCAATCGCGTGTGAGGATGCGGAACAAAAAAAAAATTCCAAAGTTTACTGACTGCGTTGGTCACACTAAACATCAGAGCTCAAACCCTGCGCCTTTGTCCGCACGTGCGCTGAGAGGCTGTACTAGCGAGGTTCAGCGCCATTTGAGGCTGTTGGAGGTAGCAGATTGCGGCCTTGCGCTCTCAGCAGGTATTACTATTGTTATTCATCGATTGCTCATTTGTTTTGTGGTGAGAGGCGGGGGGGAGGGGGGCTGCTCTCAGATTGCAGCTTAGCGAAGGACACGACGATTGCTCGAGAGGCGATCATGTTGGCAGCATCCGCAGCGGCCCGACCTTTGATGCGGCCGAGATGGGCAGGAAAGTCTACTGCACGGACAGGGGCTACTGCTGCACTGCGCTGCTGCACAACAACGGCCCCAACAGCATCCGTTGATGGTACTGCGGCGCCATGGACAGTCGCTCGCCCCGCGTGTCAACTTCGTCTAGCCGTAGTACGCCCAGACCTCCTAGATGATTGGGTGCCAGAGCTGAACGATGTGGCAGCGCTAGAAATTTCTTGCAACGAGTCCACGACGCTGGTTTGGTGGAGGTGTTCTCACTGTCAAGGGCGCTACCAGTGCACTGTGCACGCTCGTGTGGCTCGCGGGGGTGCGGCATGTCCGAATTGCAGCGGCAGTATCACAGCGACCAGCGGGGCCCCTACTGACCACCTCTCATCGCTATCCGCAGCCCCGGTACCGCTAGCGACCCAAGCTCCTCCAGCAAAGGCTGAAGAAGAAGTACTAGATAAGACACATCCTGATCTCGCGACGCGCTGGGACACAACTCGCAACGGCACTCTTCGTCCCTCTCACGTAACGGCATCGAGCACACGCCAAGTGTGGTGGCTGCCAGCTGCAAGCACGGCGACCACTGCCTCCTGCTCTGCGCAGTCCTCACTGGAACAACGCAGCTTTCTCCGCCCGGTGTTTGCCTTTGTGCAAGACCCCACCAGCCCGGAGGAGCAAGCGGCCGCAACAGCGGCGATGGAATGGCGGTTGCTCCACGAAATACGAAGGGTTGCACATATCGAAAGCGCGGAGAAGGCAGGAGCCATCCCTGTTGCGTTGTCGAGCAATCCGACAGGGTTAAGAAAGACACCTGCATGGCTGAATGGATTCGACAGCGCATTAAACGCCATGCCACTACCGCCTCCGGACACCCTGTCGGCCGCAGATGTCGACGTGGTTGCGCGCATGTGGAAAGGTCGCTTGTCGCAACGATCGCCACCAGAGGATGTGGCAGATGATGCACCGCCCCGGCCTGCGGAGCCCGGTCTGACCAGCATCTTGCCACGTGAACTCTTTTCACGCTCGCCGGCAGCGACTCGTCAACCTGGAGCTACAGTTGAGGAGGCAGCCGCATCAGCAGTCCGGCAGGCTTTGCTCAGACAATACAGTGAGTTTGTTTGCCTCCAGCGGAGACGCAGCGGTGACAGCCAAGCGCGAGTGACACAAACACCTGTGTTGTCAGGTCTTAAACGGGACGGAGCTCCGACTTGTGTGGACTCGTTAATTCCGGCGAAGGAATCACCATCGTCATGGACGGACTTTTATGCGCTGTCGAGGGACGCAGCGCTTCCGCGAGGCTACATAGACCCCAACGCGTCCCTCTACTTTCCGAGTGCCGCAGAAGGGATGGGAACCGCTGGAGGCGAAGCTGGACAAGTGGACTCGCTGCGATTAACCCCGTCCGAAGGGGACACCACCGCTGTTCTCTCCAAGTACCCTCGCCGCCCCCGGTTCCCCCAACTACGCGAGGACGACGTGATGCAGGCGACGCCACCGATGATGTTCACCGACGCCAACAACACGGAGGACTGTGGCGGCGCTTCTGAGGGTGCCTCAACACCACAGCTGGACGAGCACCGCAAAGGGATGTCTCGCGTTAACGTGCCCTTCGGCCACGCCACCACGGCAGCGGAAGAGAGTGCAGCTTTGCTGGCAGCCGAGTACGACTTCGATGGCGACGACGATGATGGCCGTCAACATGGTGGCAGACTGCCCCAACAGTCGCAAGACGCGATCAACTTTGCCTCAGAGCTCCATTCCGCGAGCCGCGCATCAGCTCAAGTGAGAGAGGATACGCGTAGGCGCCGCTGCGGGGCTGCAACGGCGGCATCCCTGCTCGACTCCGCCATCGCTGCTCTTGGCGAGGTATTTTCCGATGAATCAAATAACAGCAGCCAGCGCTATCATCGCGAGGCGCGTCGATCGGAGGCGCTGCGCGCCGAGTCGAGGACTTCATCAGGCCTTTCTGCACGACGCACTGTGGCGCACCCACGTCGCTTTCGCCTATCGCCTCCTCAAGAGGCATCCCAAAAAGAGACGGTGCACGCCGTGGTGGGGTCTGCCGCTGGAGACTGCACCGGTCCTGTGCAGCCGATGCACTTTGACGCCCCACAAACACCACGCAAGGTGGCCCGGCCACGCCGAGTTAAGAAAGAAATATCTAGTGTAGCAGCAGTGTAAGCAAAGGTATGTGTGTGTGTGTGTGTGTGTGTTGCAAAGTGTGTGTTGGGAGGTATCGGTGTCTGTGTCAAATAAGGAGGTGGCGCTTTCTTTTTCTCCTCGCGCGTCACTCCTTGGGGAAATGTGTTTTACCTATTTTTTTTGTGCTTTTTTTCGCACCACCCACACCTCCCCCCTCCTCCCCCCTCCCCTCCTCCCTGCCCCACGGTCCCTCTTCTGTTATAATGACACACACACACACACGCACACAGCGAAAGACGAGCACGCGAACTTCCCCCTTTGCACCCACATAACAATTTGATTCAAATGCTCTCTCTCTCCCCCTCCCCCCCTTTTTTATTCACGCCGCTGCTTTTCTACAGCACATTTCATGCACAGAGTCTCGCCTTTTTTTCACAGGTGGAGCCTGGAGGGGAGAGAGAAAGATGGGGCGGCGCCTATGAAACTGTTCTACGGGACCGCTTGCCCACTTTAGTAGATCGCTGATCGATAGTTTTCTGATGTCTCCGTGTTCATCTACACCACCATTGCATCTCTCTCTCTCGCCCCCTTTCTCTCTCTCTCTCTGTGTGTGTGTGTACACGCTTTGTGTACACACTACCGCTTATCACGTATTTCTATGTACGGATGAGAACGACAACTACCTCAACTCGTCGTCACAGGAAACCGAGGCCGTGCTCAGCTCCACCTCACACACCCAAAGAACATATACACAATTATACAGATTCACAAACATAGTATATATATATATATATATATATATCGTTTACATCTGTAAAGAACGAAGTTGTAGATAAAAACGAGTTCAAACAGTAACAGGTAGACCCATATTGCTCCAAGTCTGATCTCCTTGATTGGCCCTTGCTGTTGCAGCAATCCACAACGACAGAGGCGACGTCGTTGTTCTTTTTTTTTCCTCATCCACCTTGTCTGAAGGTCTTCAAATACGACGCGTGTGAACAGACACCCGCATACGGCTGATTTATTTCCCTCGTTATTTCGAGTACATATTTATCGGAAAGAAAGGGTTCCTTCTGCGCCGCAGCTCCCACTGAAGTACATTGCATCACCAACGGTGGTGGTGGTGCTGGCTGGGGAGAGGACGACGACAGCAGGTCACAGAGGAAAAAAAAAAGGTGCAAACAAAAAATACGGAAAGCCGCCACTCGAGAAGACGGAAAACATTTTCCTCTGGTGTGCAAATCCAACTCAAAGTCGTTTGCAACCGCGATCTTGAGGAGGGGGAAAAAAAGGAAGTACAAAAAGGAAAGGCGCTTGAGACTACTACCTGTATAACAGGGTAGCTGTCGCAGCACTTCATCCGCCTACACACACCGAAAAAAAAAATCCTACACGCTGTGCCAACGGCTCTGCAGGGACCAAAGATCCGTGCTCTCCTCCTATTTTTCTCTCAATTGATGTATTGAGTTCTGAGCGCGTTTGATTTCTCGCCAGTTGTATATCCTTACCACCGCCGCCGCATACAAACACACACACAAAAAAAAACATATATATATATATATATATATACCCTCGCCATTTGTATTTTTAGAAAATATTTTCACCTCCTTGCCCTCCCTTCTCACTACTGGTCACTTTTGGTCGCTCCTTATCGACGCGACGCGCCTGTTTCATATCCCCTCCCCAATTTTTTTTTTTCTCTGTGTGTTCATCTGTCTTGTTCTCAGCCCCCTTCCCCTCCCTATACCTTCCCCACGTTTCTCGCTAAATCAGATCCAAGCTCGATTCCCCCCCCCCCTCGTGCGTGTCGTCGTCTCTTCCGACGGATCCCATCAGATACACAAAGAGACGCACACACCCTTTTTTTTTCTCTTTTTGAAAAAGAAATAAAAGATCGAATATTATATATATATATATATACATACATACACACCCTCGCTACTGCTTTATATTTGCGTCACTGCGCAGCGTTTCCTTTTATACTCCCCCCCCCTCCCACGTATCACTGAATCTTTTATCTTTTGATCACCTTCCCCGCATTGTATTGTGCCTCTCGCGAACCAAAAGCTGACGATCGCAACCCAAGCACACAGACAATCACAGACACAGACATTTTTATTTATTTATTTATTTATATATATATATATTCCAAGTGACGTACGATAACCCCCACACAGCCGCAATCGTCGACACCAAAATCACTTCAGCACGAATTGTCTGAAGGGTGCAAGTGACACCAAAACCTCTCCTCCTCCCTCCCCCTCTTCCGAAACAAACGAACAAAAGACCGTTATTAGATGGTGTGAAGTGTGTGTGTGTGTGTGAAGTGTGTGTGAGTGTGTGTGAGTGTGTGTGTCCTCCTTCCCTGATAAGACTTTTTTTTTTTCGAAAAGAGGCAAAGACTATTTTTATTAGTTTTCTCCCCTCCTCCCCCCCGCATCACCACCACCACTAAGGAGGACAAAAAACGGGGAGGGAGGGAGGGAGAGGGTGGCGCGGTGGTCAACCTATCCTCCTTGGCTATTGGCCTACCTGCTTACTCACTTGTCTTGCAATATATATATATATATATATTTTTCTCCTTATTTGAGGCCTGCTCTGCTTCAGCACGCCAGCCAGTGAAACCAATCGTGTACGATCAATCTGAACTGGCGCGCGGTGCTGTACGTGGGCACGACTGAGCATCTTCACCGACGTGAATATCCCATATACACACCAGAAAAAAAAAAGGCAACGAAGAAGCATGGGAGCCTCGCTCAGCCAGTCAGACTACGTGGGCAACACCAACACGTCAACAACAACACCTGCAGCGGTACCAGCGGCGTACCCACATCCGGCGACTGAACCAAACACGACAACCTGCAACTCCAATGCAACGACTCCACCAGGCGGTGATGCCGACAGTATGTGCCAGCAGCTCAACGCGGCTCTCAGCGCACTGCCGCTTGATTGGCAGACTGTTGATCAGGAGATGGAGATGGTCACTGGTCACCTGGCTGCTACCCTACTGACCTGCCGGTTGCGCTCGCAGAGCGCTGGTCGAGTCCCTGGAGCATTGCTGTGCAGCCCTCATGTGTGTGAAGGCAACGTCGAGGATTATAGCGAAGGCAGTGGAGCAAACCAATACGATGACACTGACTGCATCGCTGGTGCAGGAGAAACGCTGGCTGACTTGGAGGAAGCTGCAGCTGGCGCCCAGGAGCTGTACGTCAGCGCTGCACTCCGGTTGGCAGCACTTAACATAGGCCCCGTAGGACTGCATCGAATTGTGTTGGCGCTCGCCTACCTTGCGAACGGCGGCGAGACGCTGGAGGAGCGACGGTTGCGGAAAAATAGTAGTCATAACACCCACAGCAGTGCTGCCCACGCAACGAAAGCCCCGCAAGGAGTGAGCCATCACCAACGCGGCGCAAGGATCGCAGGCTCTGCCACCTCAACGGTGGCGACGGTCGTCAACTGCCCCAGCTTCACCGAGGTCCCTGCAACCTCGACCGGTTTTGCAAGCGCTCCTCATCCACACAGAAACGCATTTGGCACACTCGTCGGGCGGAAGCTTTCTACTGTGATGCAAGCGCACCAACCGTCGGTGCAGCACTACTCATTCTCCATGCCGGTGCTGATCGGATCACGAGCACCGGTGCATGGAGGCTCAAGCACGAGTACTTCGCTGGACCAGCCTGCCCAAGCGATGTCTGTGGACCGTAGCCCTGGAAGACATCAACACCTAGAAGCGCCCAAGGCCCCAGCCTCCTGCAGCTATGATGATACACCACTTATCTCAGAGCGAGGTGCCATTGCAGCGCCGCGGCCCCAGCGTATGCGATGCAGCTGCTCCCCCTTCGGTGTTGAACTTGGGGATACCCTGATGCGACCTCGTCCCGAAGGGGACACGAGCTCCTCAACGACATATTCACGCGGTGATCCGAGCTACAACAACGGTCTTTTGTGTTTGATGAACGCGCGCAGTACCATGGCAAGCGTCTTGCGAGGTGGCATGCATGGAGAACTGCCTCTATCAAGTTCGAGCAACCCTACGTTGATGTCCGCCTCCATCGCCACGGGCATACTTGCTCCCGTGCGCACCCCACGTGAGGACCATCTTGCTGGGCAACACAGTGCTAACAGCAGCTCCAACGCCGGTCGTTCACCCATGATGGCGCCACTGTACACAGCGGCGCAAGGGATGACCCCACCAGCGCCGTCGACGGTCATTAGCGCTGTCGCCACCAACAGCCTGTCGAGCTGCGTCGCGCACTATGGAATAACCGAGACCCGCAAAAGACCAGACCTCTTTGTGCGCCGCAGCGGCTCTGCTCTCCACACTTACGTGGTAGGAGGGAAAACATTGAGCGCAGCAGGCCGAATCCATCAAAGCGAGATACCGGGTGAAGATCTCTTGAGTACCGCCGGCACCGTGTCACATCACCTGACGCTGGAGCCTGATCGTGGTGTCTGGGAGACGTCGGCGCCTCGGCTACCGTCCTCTGTCTCCTGCCAGGACACGCCACTGCGTCTGTTGCCGCCTGAAGCAGTCCTCGTTGCGCTCTGCAGCATATTCGCCCACCTCCACTTGTCTTCAGACGATGTTACGAACCTCACCACGCTGCTCGTCGTCTCCGCCCTGCAGGTGCAGATCGAGGTGCAGCTCCGCTGTCTCGCTGTTGCCCCGAGCGACGGTTTGAGCACCGCCGATGTTCTGCTTCACGCAGCCAACTTCAACACTCCTTCATCCGTGGCACAGATACGGTCGGCGGTAGTGGAATGTCTCCAATTGGGATTCTACCCCCTTTACGACCGTCTCCGCAGCATGCTAAACGCCGCCTCTGGCGTCGCCGATGAAGATCTCAGCAGCCCAACCGTCAACACGACGAGAAGCGAGGTATGGCGCCCCTCGAGACCACCTACGAGCCTCACCCCTTCTCAACGACCACTTTCTGCCTCCCCCGCTGGGAAGATGTCTACGCTCTATGAGTCACACGGCGATGCCGAACACATGTATAGCGGCATCGCATCCAAAGACAGCAAGGCGAACCTGTCGGTGCGGGTGCAAGCAATACATGATTTCTTCACTGAATATATACCCATCGAGTGCGCACCGCCTCTGCGCGGGGCGGCAGCGATGCCTGACATCATCCCCCAGCCCATGGCCGCGGTTCCGCTCGACTCAGTAGGTCGCAAGCAACGACCACAACACACACCGCCGCCGCTGCAGCAGCAACCCGCATTGGCGAATGAAAGTCCCTGCGCGTATCCCCCTTCCTCAGACTCCGCTGTCGGTCTGATACCATTGGCGCCGCTGTCGTGCAGCTCGGCGCCTGGTGCCTCTACTGTCGCTGCAGCCGCAGCCGCCACCAACTCGCATGTAGCTACGAGGACTCCTGGCACCTCGGGGGCATCTAGAACTCTTGCTAGTGCTTCGCACGCCTGCACCAGTAGAGGTACCCCGAATCTCGTCCTACGATCATCGCAGGCGAGCGTGCGCTCTGCCAGCAGCTATCTCATGGATCTGGAAACTACCTTTGTCTTGCACTACGCTGAGGCGATTCCCGATGAATACAAGCCCGATGCGAGTGACTCGTCCGCGGCTGGCGCAGGGGCGACGGCGGCAGCGAAGTCTGCGGCATCATGCAGGTGCGGCTGCCGCTGCGATGCAGACCCGGATATACTCGTCCACTTCTCGCCCGATGCCACAGTGTGGCCTCTGCGCACTCGACTCTTGGTCCGGCGGCACAACTATATGTATATTTATGGGGCCGTAGCAAGCACCGTTGCACTGTTGCACCAGGATGATCTCTATACACAGGAGAAAACCCTCGATAGTAGTTATCCAGGGACGCAGGGACAGCCACATGTGTCTCATCTCCATACACCAATCACCATCATCGACCTCAACAGAGCCGCTGCGCAGAAAGACCTTGACCGTGTCCAGGTGGTGAGCGGACCGGGTGACGTTGAAGCAGTCAACCTGATGCCGTCACGTGTGAGCCACGCTACGGTGCGTTGTCGAGGCTGCCGCTGTATCACCGCCTTTGCACCGCGGGGGGGGAAGTCGCGATCAAGTCCACCTGGAGGTCAAAAGAAATCGGCAGCAGACGCATCGGCCCAAGGCAGGGGCAGTGCTCCCAACCTCCTCGATGCATGTTCTGCAGACTCAGGCAACTGTAGCGTGGAGGTATACCGCATGAAGGGTAGCACTGGCACCATGTACTTGCTATCGCTCCCGGTGGTGGAAAATGCATTGAGCGATGTCGCGACAGCTCCTCCGCAAAACAAACCACGGTTGTCCACAGGATCATTGGCTGTGACGGGTGACACTGCTGGCGGTGTCGATGATGCTTCGCCGCAAGCTGCCATTAGTAGCGGCGGTGCCACCGAAGCGAGTGTCCTCAGCCGCTTTGAGCGCCACCCCCTGTTACGACGGGCACGGTCTCGCCTCACCTCCACGACCGTGAGCGCACCAAACGCGGAGCGCGCAGGTGGGGCGGACGAGTCGCTTCATCGAAGGAAGGCAGAGATCACCTCGGCAGAGACAGCAGCAGCGGCCACATCAGCGAGCCTCTCTATCCAATGCGACTCGTGCGATGGCGTCGGGGAAACCCTCACGTTGAGACTTGGCAACGAGCCAAGTTGCACCGCCGCCTATCCCCTGCGCATCATCTACCGAGGTGTGCTTCATCACTTCTTTTTCGCGAACCCAAGCACGCGAGACAAGTGGCATCAGAAACTCGTGCAACTCTCGGGCATGATGCAGTCACAGGCGTACATGCATAAGGTGGCGTCGGCGCCACATGACGTCGAGCAGTACCTCCGTAATCGCTTTAGTTTTTTGGCAGGGCCCGGGGCCTTCGAGTGCCTAGACGTGCTCGGCGTCGGCACATTTGGCCGCGTGCTGCTTGTCCAGCACAAACTCAGCAAACGCCTCTTCGCCATGAAGGTGATCCGGAAAAGCGGGTTTCACGGCGTGCGCAACATTATTGAAGCGAGACGCGAGAAGAAGATCCTCGACATGCTCGACTGTCCGTACATTATGAAAATTTACAACTCTTTCCAGACCGACAATCGTGTGTATATGCTTTTTGATTACCTTCCCGGAGCGGAACTACTGCTTCACACGCACTCAGCGCACAGGCACCACTTCGATGAAGCGACCTCGCGCTTTTATATTGCAGAGCTCGCTGTTGCAGTTGAGTATCTGCGAGTTCGCGGCATCGTGCACCGCGATATCAAGGGTGACAACATTGTCTTGGACAGCGAGGGCCATATTGTCCTGACGGACTTCGGGTTTGCCAAGAACATTCTAGCCGAACCACCACACCCAAACCACTCACCCCAAGTGATACGTCAGCATACGAGTTGCGGCACACTGGCGTATATCGCCCCCGAGGTGCTGAACAACGCGCGCCGACGCAGCGGCTACGGTCTGGAAGTGGATTGGTGGAGTCTTGGCGTCGTGCTTTTCACATTTCTTACGGGATACTTTCCCTTTTCAAAGCAGACAGGACAAGAAACGAGCAACGCAATTCTCAACAACGTGTTGCAATTTCCGCCAAGACCAACACTCTCGGAGGAAGCGCGGAGCTTGCTGCAGCAACTACTGCACAAGGATCCAGCTGCCCGCATCTCCAGCCTCGCCAACCTCCGCCAACACCCCTTCTTCAGCGGTTTTGACTGGGCCGCGTGCTGCGAGCGCCGTCTACCACCGCCGTTAGTGCTGCACAAGGACTCGTACCGCTCGCCAAGCAGCGCGGCGGAGGCGCGGAAGCTGTTACAGGATCGTGTCCGTCGCTCGCTCGCGTGGTCAGCGGGCACGTCCCCCTTGCCCTACGAGCCGCCCTCCCATTCCCGCAGGCCCCCCTCAGACAGTCTTTCCATCAAATTCCAAGCCCTGTTGGAGGAAGAGAAGGAAGTGTTGCACCTTGTCGCGGAAGCGCACGGTGCCCAGAGCATCCCAAAGCCCCTCTTAGAGTCAAACGATGTGTTCGGCCCACTTTTTGAACAGCAGGAGCACTGCGGTAGTCATCGAGAGGAGAGCGACATCGAAGATTTGCGTTTGGAGGACTACGCTGAAGGGTTTTCTCAGTTGATCATGGAGCAGATGAAGCTCCTCAAGGACGGTGGTGTGATGCGGGAGCCGCATTCACCGTTGTCAAACTTATCGCTGAGCAGCGGGTGTCAAGAGTACTCCAGTAACGCGGGCATCTTGTCGGACGAGAACACACCGCAGCAGCGGTCCTCAGCGGCGCTGATGTCATCGATAATGGCTGGGTTGGATGTGCCGCTTCTCGCTGATTTCACGGAAGCAATGTACGCCGATGTGGCTTTGGCCAAATATGCTGGAGGTGATAGTGGTAATGGTGTGGCGCACTAGTCGCACCCGCTGCAAGTACTCGGCATGGCCCATCGCGTTGGTGTGTAGATGTGAAGTCAGTGAGTACATCGATGACCATCATCCCTTACGATGCGTCACGCTATCAATAATTCGCGGCATCACACACTCCTCCTTCCCCTCCCCCCACCCACCCACACACCCACACACACACACACACACACACACTACGTTTTGTTTTCTTTTATTTTAATTATCTCTATATATATATATATATATATATATACTTTTCTAGGATCTCATTTGTTTATTCGACCCTGAACAGCAAACCTTTCTGCATATGAACAAACACACTTTTATGGACGGGGGAGAGAATGAGCCTTCGTGCGGGTGCCTCCCGCCATAGGGTGCTACCGCAACAGCTATTTCTTCGTTTCCCCGACTCCCCCACATCCGCTCCGCTTCATCCTTACCTAAATATTTCCTCATCCAACTCGTTCCCTATTCTTCTTCTTACCATCATAACCCCTGCGCAAAAAAAAAAAAAAATCTGCATCAATTAATTGTGCGCCATCACAGCGATCACTTTCACCAGCGACGACGGCTCGTATAACGAGATAGGGAGGAAGGGACCTATACATAACTACAGCAGAGCAGACCCATCTACCCCACCCGCCGCCCCCACACTACCACCACCACCACCACCACCACTTGCTGAGGATCGAATATACACGTGACCGCACTTGGCGAGGTTGAGATTCTTTCTGAAACAGTCCAAACACTCACACCTGGATAGACCAGCGCGGCTTCCATCTCATCGTTCTCCAGCACCGCGGTGTCCCCCGACCCTCCACCCGTTCTGTGCGTCCTCCTCCCTCATCCTTTTTGTTTATACATCCTCCAACACGGGGAGAGGAGGTGTATGAAGAGTGCTAGCGTTTGTTGATACCCCCTCCCCAGCTCCCAAAAAGAAAAAAAAAGTTTCTGCCGTGTGGAAGGTGGACGCCACCGACAGAAAGCAGAACAAAAGTGTGGAACCCCTGCGTACGAGTAAGCCTCTCCGGCGTTGTTATTGCTATCATTTTCACGTTCATTCACACTTCAGGGCGTCTGAAGCGCAACAGTCTTCCTCCATACATCGCCACCACTACTTCCCCACTATTCGCTCGGTGGAGCACTGCGTCTCTCTCGTGTACACACACACACACACACACACACCTGCTGATCTGAACAGACTTCTTTCCTCTCTACATTGAACTACACGCAAAAAAAAACTCGATTTTCTCTGTTTTTGTTCCCCTCCCCCCCCCCCCGTCACTATCATCACCACTACCTCTCCCTTTTTATTTTTGTGATTGTGTGTCGGTGTGCTGTTTGTTTGCTTGTCGGCTCTCCCCTTCCTCCAAATAGCGTGTGTTGTATAAAGACGTTTCCGCCCTCATCACCACCGAAACATTTTTTTTTTTTGGAAATCTTCTTCCCGTTCCACGGTTTTTTTCTCACCCACTTGCGCGAGGGCCAATCATACGCCAAACGCACACGTGTTACCCACACAGCACAGTGGATAGATTCTCGTTGTTGTTGCTGTCGCTCGTAGGCTTGTCTAGCTACATAGAAGCGTGAGGGAAATACAGCCACTCTCTCCCTGTTCTTTCTTTTCTCCTCCACCGAGACCCAAACTCCAAAGCATATCAGCTCACACAGCTATTCCGCGTGCCTACGACCAATACAAGGGGTCCGTTTTTTTTTTTTTTTTTGTGTGTGTGTGTGTTTTGCTGCTCTGCTGGACGAACGGGGAGGGAGGGAGGCAGGAAGAGAGGGAGAGAGAGCTGTATATCCACTCTGTAGTATGGCATGATTACAGTTCATCCCTATCTTACGAAAAAGGAAAAAAAACATTTCACACACACACACACACACAGAGAAATATAAATATATATATATTTATATATTTACACACCTACTCACACATATACACAGACACAAACAGACGTTGTCCCTGTGATACAAAGATACATATATGTACGTGTGCGTGGTTTTTTTTTAATTCCGCTCTTCTTCGTGCTACTTTCTTTCTTTGATCTCCGGCCTTCTGCTGCTACTCTGTACATATCGTCTCGATCTTCCTACACACCCTTCATTTTTCTCCTTGCCCAGTGGGCTAGTGAGTGAGTGTTGGTCGTGTGCTTTTTTTTTTTCCTATTCCCCATCTGCCCATCTTCTTTTTATTATTGTTGTCGCTGTTGTTTGACTCCACATATTTCATTCTTTCTGATTTGGTGAGTTGTCAAAGCATTGCCGTTTGATGTGTTTTTTTTTTTATTTATGGAGAGGGAGCTCGTCTTCAGTCCCCCCCCCCCTTCTATCTTTCTATCCGCCCCCCCCCTCCCCACTCTGCATCTCACGCCCCCTTTTCCGTTTTATATCGTGACACATCTATCTAACTGTATATATCTATGTTTAGTGCCTTTATCCGTTCTGTATACGTTTTTTTTTAGACGAGTAGGCATGCTTTGAGCACACTGGCCCCCACACACACCCACCTTTCAAGTGCACACGCAAACACACGCATATATAGAATACATCGTACTATCCATCTTTTTTTTAATTGTGTGTGTGTGTGTGTGTGTGTAGTTCATCTCTTGGCCAAGTCTCTACCTGCCCATTCACTCGAGGAATCATTTATAGCCCACGCGAACGTGCGTGTATGTGTCTGTGTGTGTGCGCGCGCGCACAAAAAAAAAA
>CM007340.1:357226-378814 GCA_000333855.2 Endotrypanum monterogeii
ATTATATATTATATATTATATATATATATATATATATATATATATATATATATAATAATCATAATAATAATACTGATACGGAAACCACGGGAGAGAGAGAAACCGAGATACCGATCCTCTGTATACAATCGAAGGAAACGTGCATTCTCTGCCCACAGAGACGATAAACTTTGGCACCCCGAAGCACATCGAATATTATTGCTCCCTTTCCCGAGAGTTCTTTTTTTTTTCCCCCTCCGACAGTGTATCTCTTATATATTTAATACTTTATTTATTTATATATATATATATATTTATATATAAATATATCCTCGCATCTTTTGAAACGAGGAAGACATCAAACTGAAGCAGAAGGGCAAAAAAAAAGTCAATATTTTCGGTTGTTGTTATTTTTCTGTGTCTGTAGGGAGGAGGGTGAGAAGGATATTATCACAGGGTTTCTCCATCCCCCGACTTCTTTTTTATCTTCCGTTGTTTCGGCGCGCACGTTGGGGATAGCTCACAAAACGACATGGACGATCTTTCCCCGAAACTGGGCCCCCCGTCACCGTCGCCGTCGCCAGTTGGCATTGCGTCCGGCCCTTCAGGGATGATGTTGTCGTCCCCAACAACGGGGCACACAGTTATGAGCAGCCACTGTAAACCCAGTCAGAAAAGTGACACCCAGGTGCCGGCGAACTCAAGTGCAACACACGCGGCGAGGGCGGCAACATCCGTTGCCGCTGTATCACGGGCTCCGGCAGCATCATGTACCCCGCCGTGTCTGACCGAGGGTTTACCAAACGCCCTGGTAACCACGTTCTCACAGCCCAGTGGCGTGGCGACGACCCCCTCCGCAGCTCCTGGCAGATTGACCCCCGAAAGACAGACCGCGCCTGCCGCCAACGTCTCCCTGACTTTACCCGAGTCAGATTCGGTCCTGACGCTTAGCGGTGTTGCACCGCTCAGTAGGTCGATCGCGGGGGCCGAGCTAAGCGGGGCACCGGTGACGGGGACACTTCTGGAGAAGCTGTCTGGGCAGTCAGTGGACGACGCTGCTGGGTCGACACTGTCGCTTATCTGCCTTGACCCCGTCGCCCCTTACCTTGAGGCTTATCTTTGGCCGAATGCACGCCCCACACTGGCGATGTCTATCAGCGGCAACAACAACTGTAGTGCCGACAGTGCTGCACTGGGCGTTACGTTGAAGTCGCCACTCTCCACGCTCCTTTCACTTCGTAGCGTGGGGTCGAATACACCGCTGCAGATGAGCTATGAAACATCTCGCTCAGCCGTGACCACCGGGGATCCACGTTTATGTTCTGCAAGCGTTTCGGAGTCTTTGTCACAACACGTCCCTGCAGATGTCATCGCGCGGCTTAACCCACTACTGCTCTACATGGCGCAAGCGCTGCTTAGCTCTTCGCTCGAGGAGGCGATGTGTCCTGTGTTCGTAGTGGGGGGTGCGAAGGAGCAGCTCGTTGAGGCTGGGGAGATCAATGCGACCCCAGGGGGGAGCTCCTCGCTACACAAGCAAATGAATACCCCTGTGACAGGCACCACAACGGACGCTGCTGACATCGTGGCACACAGGGAAACCTTCTCCTCGTCGGCGGGAAGGCTGTCCAAATCCGCGCCAGCGTCGCTGACATCGATTCAGGATGCCGAACCTCCTCAGCCTTCGGTCGAGGAAGCTACCTCCCTCAGCTTGGAAGACAACAAGCCGACCGAGGGCACCTGTAGTACACACCACCACCGCCGCCGCTGCTGCTGCTCTGTTGGGCTGGAAGCACAAAAGGATACAAAGAGTGTATCTATCGAAGATCCAAGCGACAGCAAGGCGAGCGGGACGGAGGCGTCTAACACTGTGATGCCGATAGCCAAGACACTTAGCAATGAATCAACGTCTTCGCATAGCAAACTCTCTAACGTCACCTCAAGAGCGGGAGACCCCACCGTTTCCAGGATAAGAGACAGCCCCTGTGTCCCTCTGTACACAGCACCGGAGAAACAGTGCCCCAAGCTTGAGGTGAGATGTCCTCCGCCGTGCACATGGCCGATTGTGTACGCCAATGACGCTGCCGTAAGCATGATAGGGTGTCGCGGGGTGGAGGAGGTGACGGCAGCGTCATTGGACGACATATTCTCCTACTTTGTGCTGACCATTCCTTCGACATCATACAGCAGCAGCACCCCGCCTCTCGCGCGCCTGCCCGTCGCGACCTCATCCCCATCGCAGCTAACAGGTGATAGAGCCCACGAGGTGTCGACCAATGACAATGGTGATGGGCAGCAGCAGTCGCCGCCACGCAACACAGTGCGGCAGCCGGAGTGGCGCAAAGCGCAAAACCCAGAAGAGCTCTTCACGGTGCCCCACAACTACGTCATCCTCCACTGCAAGCACACCTCCGCCTACTACGCAGCTCTTGTGGTGACATCACACCAGCCCGATAGGTCGCAGCGAACTGCTGAAGAAGGCGATAAGGCGCTTCCGACCCTCCCCCCCACCGCTACGTCCAACACAGCCCCCGCCGCCGCAGCAGCAGCAGCTGCTACCTTGATGGCCGACACTAGCACATCACTAGAGAATTCCCACTCGGCGGCTTCGCACCAGCCGCTGCGTTCCATCCCTCACCTCTCTCAGTACCACCCACCACTCCACAAGAAGGCATTGCACGCCTGCAAGGATGATCCACCGCAGAGGCGGACGATCAGCGAGGGTGCCAACGCAGTAGAGCAGTGGAAGCAGCGAACCTCGACGGCAGCAGTCGCAACGAACTTCTCTCATCTCGGATCGGAGGTAATCGATGCAGCGTCATCGCCGCATATACAGCAGCAGCAGCAGCAATGTCAGACCTGGTGCGCTGAGATTTACATCCTTCAACGACTACAGAGCAGCATTACACCTTCGGTTGCCGCACCGCTAGCAACTGTGCGCACACCGACTGTGGAACTCTCTCAAAAAAGGGCACAACCCGGTGGCGCTGGGTCAGAGGCACTGCAGCCACGCTTTCGGGCGATGTCTTCCCCCATCTGTCAACTCGCAGCTCTGCGAGCACAATCCACGGGGGGGAGATCGCACCCTCGCTGCTCTCATTCGTCACCGCCGCTCATGCATCGTCAACCATGCCTACCTGCGTCTCCTTATGGGACCGCATCCGCCCCCGAAAGAACGGGTGGAGCGGATACTCTCGATAATGAAGCGCTAGACACGCCATGGGTACACCTCACGGACCGCCATCATTCTCTCTCTCTTTATCCACTGCAGCAGAAACCGCGCCAGCCTCAGAACCACAGAGCGACGGCGTTGGAGGACGACGCGACTGACAGCTCTCACGATCCTTCCGGAGGAGATAACGTGCCCAACTGGTCTGCGTCACGCACGTGTGCATGTCCGGATACCCCCGCGATAGAAAAGCAAAACTCTCCTGGCGCCCCTGCTACACAACTGGGCCACAGAGGAGGCGCCCCAGTCGATCGGAATGCTTCGCTGCACATCAGCCAAAACAGCCGCGGCGATCTTAACTACCCACCCTTCCAGGTGAGCCTCGCGCAGCCAACCGGCGCTACATCAGACCGCCTGTATGGTGCCCACGAGCTCGCCAACGTTCAGCTTTCTGCCGCAGCCGCCACAGCAGCAGCCGCAGCGCGTGAACTGCTGCTTCTACCATCGTATCAATCGGGGGAAGACCAGCACAGGAATAGGCCGACGCAGTCGAAGAAGGTGGTGCCGTATGCTCATGAACTGACCCAAAAGGTTGTTGACCACGCGAAAGGCCACTCTCAGCACACGAATTCGAGTGGCCGCGATAACGACGATGACTGTGGTAGAGCGCGTACAGCCACGCGGCTCAGGAATGACTCCATGTCCAAAACGTATTCGGGAACACTACCCCTGCAGCTACCCTCGAGGACATCTCTCTGCAAATACAGTCCTCGCTCCGCACAGCCGTTGGCAACAAGCACAGCAATCACCCTCCTGAGTGGTACACGGTCACGAATGTTTTCTCCTCTCGATCAACCAGTGAATGAAGCGCTGCAGGATAAGCGCAAGGCCAACACCCACCACTCTGTGGCATTCGCTGAAGGCCCTTCGTCCTCTGCGTGGGCCCGTGGGGACTCGCAGAGGCTCACGCCCTCGTCTGTGAGTCCGCTCAACTCGCGCACCTCCCTCACACATCGCTCCGCTCACAGCGGCGGTCGTGTGAGCCTCGGGGGCAGCGACAGCCCCTCAGGATTGGGGGAGTACAGCTCATCCCGGCATGTCTTCCCTGGTCTCATGACAGGTGCCCAGCAGCAGCAGCAGCAGCAGCAGCAGCAACAAGAAAGCTGGGTGATTCCTATGGAAACCAGTGTTGCGCAGCCAATCAGCAGTATTTCGGGCCCTTCGCGTCAACGGGGCAACGAGATAGACCAGATCGAAATACATAAACTGACAGACCGTGTGCGTTCCCAACGTGGCATCGTGGCGATCCTTGCGTCACCACGTCTACCACAAATCATCATGTTCAACACGATAGCCTTCATGATGATCGTTCAGCGTGTCCTTCGTTTCCAGTGTGCCAACGGTGCGAAACAGGTGGCGTGTGTACTGAACGTGTGTAAGAAAACTCAGCTGGTCATCGACATGATCCCTGTGGGGGTACTTATGAGGTCCAGCGGTCGCACGACGCGCACCGGAACAGAAACAGATAGCCGCAGCACCCACAGCGTCAGCCCGGTCAGCCACAGTCTGAGCACCAGTTGGAGGGCGAATTATCTGAGTGCCGAGTGTGGCGAGGCGAGCTGCACTATCACCGAGGCTGCTGCCAAAGGCACCAAACCCAGCACAGCACCCTCGAGCCACAGACATGGGCAACAAACCTCGTCCATCGTGATGAACGCATCGCCTTCATCGGTGCACGGCACCCCGAAGCAGCAGGCGTTCCAGTTGACGCTGTTGGACCTTCTTGGTGCAAAGCTGGAGGAGCTCAACCACCTGTATGGCAACGAGGAGTCGGAGCAAGTCTTCACCCACTCCGTCTCCAAACGCGACGGCCACGTCGACGATAACCGACCAAGTCCTAGGAGCGCCAGCAGTGGCTCGTTTTCGAGCTGTAATAGTCACGTGGCTCCACCAACCGTGACGGAGCCCACTACCGCCGTGTCCTCGGTTTGTGGAGAAGGCGAGGAGACGACGTCGGCACCTCGTGGTCTATTGAGACACGAATTTGCTGATGCCGCCCCGCCGCTGTCGCCAAAGAGCGGTAGCAAAAAGATCCATACAAAGGCATCCGTGTGCGGTTCACAGCCATACGACAACATCATGACACACTTAAGTTTTGAGGCCTGCAATTCTTACCCACAGCCGCAGACGACACCCAAACGGCACTCGTGCCCCGCCCTCCCGGCTGCCCACGCGCAACAAAAAGAAATCACCTCAGATGCGGTGTGCAAAGAAGGCGATCGCGACCGCAAGAAGCGTCGCAGCGCGAGCTGCACGTTGGGCACCCACAGCGGTGCCGCGTGGGAGGCATTTCTCATGACACGGACAACGATGGCATCTGAAACGGCGGCCACATTAGAGGCGAAGGCAATTCGATCGAGGCAACGTGGAGGGACCAGTGCATGTGGGGATGTAGGACTGCCACTCGCAGCTGGCCATCCAGTAGGTTCCTCCCTTCCTCTGCGGTCTACCAACATGACGGTGGCAACGTCCAGCAGCGTAACGAGTGCCGGACGAGACAAGGGAAGGGAGATTCGTCCCACGCGCAGCGCATTACCGACGAGCCACGCACCAGACTCGTCGATCTCAGAGGCACGGGACGTTGGAAAGGGTCAAACGCCGCCGCAGCAGCAGCAGAACCATCGACGGATGTACGAAGAAAGCGCCGATGAGCTCTGGCGACGGCGCATGCATATGGGGGCATCTGAAGGCAGGGATATGATCGAGGCAGTCAACGCGTACCGGCCCAAGTCGCTGCGTAGCTACTGCTGCAGCAGTGAAAACCAGCCCCAGAAGCCCCGTCGCCACCATTCACGCAGTATTCCCAGGTCTCACTATCTTTCAGAAGAGATGCAGGAAGCCCTGGCCATGTGCGAGGGTGCCACTCACATCCGCGCCGACACGTATGAGGCGCAGGTCTGCATCCCCTTCACCACCCCGGATCGGCTGGAGTTATTTAGTCAACTGGGTAATGTGCAGCTCTCCAAGCATCGCGGGGTATCCGTCTTGGGGGTTAATCTCGTGAACTTGGCCACTGAAGAGGCCGCCGCGAGAGCGTCTCAGCCGTCGCCGCAGATCATACCTCTTCGCTACGATACTGCAGCATATTCTTACCTCCAGCACGCACACAGCAAGGATGCTGTCTCTCAGCCCTCGACTTCGCCAACAACGGCATCCAAATCATCGACACAGAGGGCGGCCACAGGGGCCAGCGTCAACCCAGATGAATGCACAACGAAGCCGACGGCGGGAAACACAGCAGCGGAGGCAGAGACAGTAGTCGCGGAGGTGGAAGCAGCAGCAGTGGCGAGTTCGATGATGTCGCAAGTGCGTCCACCCTCTCTCGTGACTCCCTCCAGCACTACCTTTCTGGAGACTTCGTCGTCAGAGTCGATGAACAACAGCGGGCCACTAGACAAAGGTCCGAGAAACGCCACCCCAGATGGCACACCCTTCCCCGATCCGGCGAACAGCAGCTCTAGTTTCAACGCGCCGGGCTGCGCTAGGTCTGCTACTGGTGTGAAACACAAGAAGAGGATGTCGTCCTTCGATACTCCCTTGGGCGACGAGCGCTCTCCGCTGAATGTGGGCACCACACGCCTGCAGACGTCGCAGCTGCGTGCTGTGAATGCTATGAACTTCGCCACAGAGCACGCCAGCGAGTCTTCCTCACTGGCGGGTGATCTGAGTGTGGCCAGCATGGAGGAGGCTCCAAATGTCGATGAGGTTGCTGACACGCGGCGTCAGACCAGTTGGCAAACAGCATCAGGAGAAACAAGTTACTTGAAGCATCACGCAGGCGCCTCTGAGTTGCTGGTGGGCCCCTCGCCGACAACTGGCACCCGTCACAGTGGCTACAAAGGGTTGTCGATGTTGTCGATGGCGGCCGCCGAAATTGGTGACGACGAACCCCTCTCGAATAATTTGCTGCTGGTCACCCACCCAGATCGCGCAAAATATACAGAAGACGGCAGGGAGCGGCTGTCTGCCAGCGTCGGGCATCGTGAAGGGAGGCCTGGCGAAGGTGACCCACTCCAGGCGGCTGCCGCGGCGTCTACGAGCAGCCTCAGTGCCAGCGTCGCGAGTCTGAAGAGGAGGGCGACAGGGTTGCAACTCCCCGCAGTGCTGCTGGAGGACACTACGGTAACCGCAGAAGGGAAGCGCAGAGGGGCTAAAAAAAGTGAAAAGGATTGCACCACAGCACCCGCCCGCACAAGCTCGTTGCTCGCATCGGCGAAGACAGTGTCACGACTCCCGCTGTGCAGCACCGATGTCGCCCCTGAATGCGAAATGAGCAGTATGCCAATCACCGCAGCGACCGCTTCTACGGGTGCTGCGTCTTCCCTTCACCAGCACCACCCGCCGCAGAGCGTCCTGCACCCCGATGCCGAT
Source organism: Endotrypanum monterogeii (assembly GCA_000333855.2). NCBI lineage: Eukaryota > Euglenozoa > Kinetoplastea > Trypanosomatida > Trypanosomatidae > Endotrypanum > Endotrypanum monterogeii. The sequence goes on from CM007340.1 coordinate 364,803, forward strand.
CAAGACGTTGCTGGTCATTCAGTGCAGACGGCGGTGCCGCGGTCGCCAACCGCCTCCCTCCAAGAGCTGCGGCAGACACCCCTCCACGTAGAGCTTCCATCAGGGGAAAGCTGGGATGCGGGATCGCAGTCGGCGCTTGTGACCCCCAGCAGCAATATTCTCAGTGCCTCATGTACCGTCGGGGGGTCGGGTGCGTCCATCACAGCGAAAGGGTGGACGGAAAGGGCTGCGCGCAGCAGCCTCAGCGGTACCCCATTCACGCAACAGGGACCGCTCGTGCCGTACCCAGCCTGCCTTCCACACCCTATTCTCTCCGATACGACACCCTTGGGCTGTGGGAGCATAACCCAGACAGAGTTAAAGACACAAAATAGCGTAGAGCAGGGGCTCGTCGGTGTCTGTACACAGCGGTCTGGCAAGACCGAGCTTCTCGGCTACATGCTCTCCACAAGTGTTGCGGCGGCCCTCAGCGGCCTCAGCACCGCACTGGAAAAGGAAGAACTCGAAGATGACCATACGAAGGAAAGAAGCAGAGATGCAAGAGAGGTCGCTTCAGCGACTACTGCAGGGCTGGTCGTGCTGCCGGTACCGCTCGCAGCAGAGCCGAGCAACGCCAAGCCCTTCCCTCAGAAGCCCTCAGAATTTGTGTCGCTCGCTGGGCAAGCCACCAAGTCCGTGGTGGCAACTGGTGCCTCCACGCACACCACATTTCTCAGCATCTCCTCGAGCATGAACATCAGTACGGTTGCAACACACTCGGCGTCGCTCCCAGTTGGCGTGGGCGCAAACATCGCGACAGCAGCTGAAAGGGGTGATGCGGTGGTGCCGCTGATGGAGAGCAAGCCGCCGAAGGCGGTCAGTACCCCGGTGGTGCACATGCAGGGCGGTAGCGCGGGCAGCCCAACCACACCGGCGGCTGCGGGTTGCGGAGCGGGGGACGATGTCTTCGGCTCGAGTGGTGGTTTCTTCAGCGCCACTCTGCATGACGAGTCCAACGACTCGTTCACCGATGGCCTTACGGATATTTTTGGCCTGACCAACCGACCCCATCAACTGGAAAATCTGCGACGGTGCGTCAAGATGCATGCACAGGGTAGTTGTGATAACGGCCCCGTGTCGTCGTGCTCAGCCCCAAGTACGGTGACAGATGCACTGCAGGGGAACACGTCGAGCCTTTCCACCGTCCATGATAGTGCGGGTGCGGTCGTCGCCGTGCGGCCGATTCCCCTGCTCACCACCTCGATCTCCTCACCTAGCCAGAGCCGTGTGGACAAAGGTTTGAGCGCCAGCGAGAGCAGTACTGTGGTGCGCGTCGCTGGTCTGAGCAACACCATCTCATCCCTTCAAAATGAAGACACTCTTTATCAAAGTATAGCCATGCGTTTCGCCGCCGAGGAAGCGTCCGAAGCAGAGGAGCGCGTCAACCTTCACGTGCTTGTCTACACCACCCGCGTGTATGCAGAGGTGGAGGAGATCCTCGGCATCTATGGGCACTGCGCAACCTTTGTCACGAGCCCGCTGAAGATGCTGCGATACGCCCGCTCCCGACTGCAATTCTTTGACGCTGTCATCGTCGAGTGGGTAGACTCTCTCATCACCACGGAGGTGTACGAGATGTTGGCCAAGCAAGCTATCGAGGAGACTGTCGTAGTCTTCTATATCTCTACAAAGCCCGGCTTGTGCACACCTACAGTAAGCGGTGTGGACATCATGACGGACGCGACAGTCGTCATGCATGCCGATGATCTGCTAGAGGGGCTCCTCTCACGTAGTGTCCTGGAGGAAGTGAAGCAGCTGATCCGTCGGCGCCGACTTCTGCGCTCGATGATGAGTATCCATAAAGAGCACGCGTACCAGATTGTGGGCCACATGGGCAGCGGTGCCTTTGGAGATGTCTTTGAAGTCATGATGTATGTCTCTCGCGGTAGGCTGGCGATGAAGCGCATATTCCTGAACAGCATGAAGGTGAGGCAGCTGGAAATTATCGAGCGCGAGGTCAGCATTATGCGCGCGCTCGATCACCCAAATATTGTTTCCTTCTCACACACGAGACTAGAGGACAACGCGTACTCCATATTTATGGAGCTGTGCGACGGGACACTGGCGGATCATCTCCTGGAGCCGTCCTTGACAGCTCGCAGAACAGGAGAACATCGACCGCAGCAGCGTCACGACGACCACCACCAGGGTGCTGTCTCGATGGCCGCGTGCTCAAGTAATGCGATGAGCATCAGCAGTCTATCGAGCAGTGGTAGCTGCACCAGCGACAGTGGATCCGACCGCAACGGCGATGTCAGCATCTCACGGCGAGTGACAACGCACACGAGTAGCGAGACCGCGAAACATAACCTCAGCACAAGTTTGTCAGCGGCAGCAAATCTTACACGACCGCAGGATGCCGTCATGATCGTGCACGACATCGCCAGTGCATTGGACTACCTACACAGCCACGGCATCGTTCACCGTGACATCAAACCTGCCAACGTACTCTTCTCCAACGGCATAGCAAAACTCGGAGACTTTGGATCTGCTGTGAGAATTGGTGAATCGAGAAAGCTGCACAACATGAAAGGAACAGTCGGCTACATGGCGCCGGAGATGGTGCTGGGCGAGACATACACCGAGTCCTGCGACATGTGGTCGTTTGGGTGCCTCATCGCGAAAATCATGGGCATTACCCTGGGGCACTTAAACGGTCTTCACATGCCGGCACTTAACGAACTGTATCGCTCCATCCCAAAGACAGGATCATTACCGCTCACCCTCACCAACGAAACAACTTCGCGATTCGGAAACCACTACACAGAGGAGGCGACACATCGCATGCTGACGGCGCTCAAGTGTGCCTTGGAGACTGATACGATCGAGCGAGAGACGGCTGCCTCGCCGCTCTCGTGCAACTCCGATAACGGAGGAGCTAGCATGACAGAGCACGCTGCTCGTGGTGACAGATACCGTACCAGGGCGCCATCATCACCACCACCCACCGAGCAGGAGTTGGAGTGCGCTTCGGATTTAGCGGACGGCGCCACAGAAGACGCATCAGAAAGTCGTCGCAGCATTATGTGCATCATCACAACCAGCATGGATGTACTCGACTATTTTGTCTTGCAGCTGCCTGCCTCGCTTGTGGACCTCTTCCATCGGCTGCTTCATCGAGATCCAGAAAAACGCATGACGGCAGCGGAGGTGCTGGACCACCAAGTATCATGGGATGTAGAGTGGATGGCACGCATGATGGAAGAAATTTACCGAGCATCGGCCATTCTTGCACAAAGCGCTGCATATGCACAAGATATGGCACCAGAAGCAGGCAGACTCCTTTCTGGGAGGGTGCCAGGTAGAGGACGGGGGCCTCGGGGAGAGGCAGGGGCTGCCGTACACCCTCTGGGGGCGGAAAACATTCCATTCTCACTCATCCGAAACGATGCCGGTAAAGGAGTGCAGGCAGCTGGCGCCACGGAGGGTGGTTGCATACCTCGCGCTCCCGGCACTGGCGGTCTTCCCAACATTGCGGCAAGCACAAACAGACGCATGTTTAACCTTTCGCTGAGCAGCGAAGGCGACATCGCTAGCAGAGAAGTCGATGACTGACTGCGCACCAGGGGCGAGCCCCATCATACAAAAAAAAAAACAATCTCTTCCTCGCGCCTTCCGTACAAGTGAAAAACACCCCATATGACGGAAAAGCTTTTTCGCTCTGTAGTTGGGCGGCTTTCTTTTTTTTTTTAGTTCTTTGTACATATATATATATATATATTTATATATTTTTTTTAATATACATTTTTATTTATATAAGCTTTTTTCTCTCTTGTTCCTCGCTTCCCCCTCCCTCCACCCCCCGCTATACTCTCACACACTACGCCAGACTGGACACACACATCCACGTACATGTATGCATAGATGAATATATATATATATATATATATATATATCATCACAATTATATCAACAAATGAATACTTGGTCAGGGAAACGCGCTCACTTCAGTGTGTGTGTATGTGTGTTTGGGAGGAGGAGGGGTGTCTATCGTACCTCTAGTCAGACTTTGTTTAACGCCTTTACTTGATACTTGAACTTATGTATGTATATCCCTCCCTTCATTTCCCCCCTCCCTCCTGTTTCTGTATTGGTCGGTCTCCATCGGTGTCTGTGTGGGTGTGTGACTATCTAAGTAAGCACCCGCGCGTGGAGTCGAGATGGTGATCCTTTGCATGCCTTGATACCCCCACCCCTTTCTCAACCCAACACAAGTAATCAAAAAAAAAAAAACGTTTTCCCCGATAAATATATATATATATATATATATATATATAGAAGTCCTCCTCTCCCCTCCCTTTTTTTTCCCTTCTCTTCCCCCTTCCTCCACACACACCTTCTTTCTACTCTTTTCGTCGTTTGTTTTGCAGTCTTGATCTACTGGGGGGGAGGGGGTAATGCCGAGTATAAAAAAAACAGTGAGGTTGTTGATTGACAAGCATCTGGGCTCTCATGCTCCTCACGCTCTATCTTCTTCCCCCCTCCCTCTTCCAAATATTTCTACGCGAACATCAGTTTGCTCGTGCGTATACATCAGCTCATATACATATATGTACAGGTGTTCTCTGATGAGTTGTGTCGATTGTAGGAGAATGGACAACATCTGCCACGAGACTGTTCTTTGCTTCTACCCCACTGTTTACTGGTTGTCGTATCTCCTCCTCTTCCCCCCCCCCTCGCCTGCTTCGCCTTGTGCCCTCCGTCCTCCTTCCCCCCTCCGCGCACGCATACAAAATTCATAAGCAATGCTTCGCAAGGCTCAAATGCCACTCAGTGAGCTACTCCCCATCCTTGGTGAATTCGTAATTCATTTATTTGTGTGTGTGTGTGTGTGTGTGTGTGTGTGTGCAAACATACACTTCTTTTCTTTTTTTTTAATGTCTGGATGGGGAATGCAAAGAACGAGACGAGGAAGCGACTACACATTAAGAGGGTTGGTGGTAGAGTGAAGGCGTAGTGGAAACAGCCGATATTTTGTTTTTGTAGCTCCACCCTCACACACACACACACCAGATACCTCCCGTCGAAGAAAAAAAAAAGGAATAAAAAAAAGAAAGCGATCAGCAGATCCAATGCACTGAACGATGTATGTGGGATTCCCTTTCGGGCTCAAATCCAACTTCCTCGACCCGTATCATTTACAACCTACGTGAGTGCGTGCATGTATGTGTGGTGGTGGTGGGTGAAAAGCCGTGCGCATAGCCCAGTACGGGTCCGTACTGTTTGTTTGTTTATACCCTTCATATATATATATATATTCCGCTGCTTTTTCTTGACTGTTTTTTTTTTTCTGGTGCTTCTCCCCTTTTTTTTCTTTTACTTCGTATGTGTTTGATGTTGCTCTTTTTTTTTTCATCTTTTTTTGGTGTTACTGTGTGTCTGTCAGGTCGCCTTCGTATTTTCTTCTCCCTGCATACACTGTGATGGGATACGGTCGGCAAACGAGAAATTTGTGGAATCCCCCTAAAAAAAAAAAAAGAGTACCAGGGAGGTTGCTTCACCCTTGTCGCTGGAGGATTGATGGGAGGGATAAGTTACCTCTATATCCTCCCTTTCCCCTCCCACGTGTGCATTACGCTTTTTCGGAGATCGGTTTTAGTACACAAGCCCGTGGACGCACGTGTGCTGCAATGAGTCCCTCTCGAGCACAGTTTCATTTCTGTGTGCAGCCCCTGACAGTTATGTGCAGCAATACATTCGAGCTCGGCGTCGTGCGATATCCTTCTCGGAAGGCACAAATTGAACCCACTCACTTCTCCCTCCCCCCACCCCGTCCACCATGCGCGCTTCGGCGAGCATGCGCATAAGACTATCTTCCTGCCCCAGAAAACACATATTCACCCAGGAGACTTTTTAGCCCTCATCACCCTCTCAGTCCCCTCCCGAGTGTGCACAGGTGTGTGTGTGTGGGTGTGTGTGTTTATTTTGTCATTTTTTTTTTTTTCGGTGTTGAACTTTGGTGAAGAACACCCTTCTTTTCTCAGCTTGAACACGGCGTACATATATATATATATATATATATATTTATATATTTATTTATTTATTTATTTATCTACTCGCCCTCTTCCCGTCTCTCCGCGCACCCCTCGTTTACCCACTGAGTCCAGTCCTCCATCGGCGCCTTCGACTTCGGACGATCTCCCTATTTCCCGTCGTAGCCCCCACCACCGTCAGGAGACTCAACCAAACCCCAATCGGTGGGCACTCGACATGTCGGAATGCTGGTACATGCCCGAGGAGGTGGCGGATCGCAGAGACGAAAATCGTCTGTCGCCGAATATCCCCAGCAGCTACGAGGCACTTGGCGCGCTAGGGATCTTCTACCGTCACTTCGATCCAACGGAAGTGTCTGACGACGTCGAGGGCTTTATCCGCCCAATCCTCACAAAACTGCATTGCCAGAATTACGATGTTGTTGACCTCAGTCCGGCCACCATGGGCGAAGAAAAATTCGAGGCTCTGGCGCAACAGCACTACCTTGAGCACATGCATGAGGACGACGAGGTAAGACTCGTTCTCGAGGGTCAGGGTTACTTTGATGTGCGGGATGCCAACGACAAATGGATTCGCTTGCTTTCAAAGCCGGGCGACTGCATTGTCCTGCCGGCCGGCATGTACCACCGCTTCACCACAGATCAAAGCAAATACGTCAAGACACTGCGCATCTTCAAAGAGGCCCCCAAGTGGATTGCAGTGAACCGAGGCCCGGAGGCAGAGGAGAAGTTAGCACGTCAGGACTACGTCGCCCGTCTGCGCGCGCCTGGCGAGACGGCTGTCGGACCTGCTAACGACCGCACAATATTTTTCCTGCGCTACCCGTCAAAGCTAGACGCCGAGCTCACCGCCATTACGACGCACTTGCTGGAGCAGCACAGCGGAGCACCGTTTGCCCTCATGATCTTCCTTTCTGGCTCCACCGAGCCAACGACCGGAAATTCGTGGTGTCCGGACTGCATCCCGGCGAAGGCGGAGGCCGCTCAGCGATTCTCAGAATTGCGAGAAAAATATGGTGAGGAACACGCTTTGTTCTTGCAGCTTCCGGTTGAGCGCGCCAGCTACCTCAACAACCCAGAGTTTCCCTACCGCACGCATCCAGTCCTGCAGCTGGCCAGTGTTCCCACGCTGCTCGTGCTGACGCCAGCAAAGGATGCCAATAAGGAAAAGAATGTGGTGTGGTATGACCTGCTGGATGTCAAACTGCGCACCCACGACGTTGGCAGTGCAGATGTGCTGAGCCTTCAGTGACACTGACGCGAAGGTGCTGTGCTCAGAACGCTGCAGGCTCGTGGCGACAGGTCAGTCCAACTCTTTATCCATGAAGAAGAGAGGGAGAAACGTAGAGCGCACTGTGTTTGGATGTGCTGTGAACTATTCAAGGACCCCGCCCTGGCAGTCGGTAGATGCGCCGCTGAAAGAAGACGACACACACGCACTCACGCAAATCGATATGCGCACGTGTGAAAAGATTCAACCGTGTCGAAAAGAAAGGGTCCGGGCGGATGTGTATCATACCGTTCCCCGCGTGTGGTGTGGCGTCCCCACCACTATCCCCCCCCCGCCCCTTCTCCCCCGGTGCCTCTCGCTTAAAGTATCTAACGCTCGTAGGTGTTTTGATTTTTTTTTTTTGGGGGGGGGCGGTGTGTGCTTTGCTTTTCCTTTGCCCCCCCCTTTTTTTTTCGTCAAAAGGAATGGAGGGAGAAGGGATGGGGCCACGGCGCTCTCTCTCTCTCTCCCCACCCCCTCTTGCCACCCCTCCCGCCCGTGTCGAGCACATTTCACGAGCAACAGGGTCAGATATCTGCTACATGTGCCGGTCCGGCTCTAACTAGTGTGTTGAGTCCACAGACAAGAGGGATGCATCTCATCCAGAGCCTGTTGCCTGGAGGTGTGGGCTAGGATACCAGGAGCAGCTCTGAAGTGAATGGTGCACCGCGAGGCTAGAAGAGAAGGTAAAGGGAGGGGGAAAGACCGTGCTCAGGTAACCGAGTTTGGTATTGCTGCAACGTGGGCAAGCTTCCTCCATGCACGATGCGATGGAGCCGGCTGAACGTTGGAGTGGAATAACATCCAAGTCGGCGTCTTGATGGGGGGAAAAAAAAAGGAAGAAGGTCTCGGATAGGGGGAGGGGAAAAGAAGAAGACAGAGAGATCTGAAGAGTTGAACATAATGTTTGAACGAATGCCTCAACACCGTGTTTTCCTGTGTCGCCCTTTTGCCACCCCTCCCGCCGTCCTCGTGCGCCTGCCTGCGATGCTTGTCCGTGGTGTGGCCCCCTGCATAATAGACTCCTCTACTCAGCACGGATTCTTTTTTTATTATTATTTCACTTTATGCTGGAAGATGCGATGTGTCTTTGTAAGTGTTCTTCATTATTTTTCTCTGCTTCTACTAGTAAAGGACTATAGACGCTGTCATTTGATTTCCTTTTCTCCCTCCTCCATCCTCCCACTTATTAACCCACACAAATCTGTGCTGCACTGCGCCTCGATGTGGATGCGGTTGAGAAGACGTAACTGTGACAAGTCATCAAGACAACGAGGGGTAGTCATGGCGTGATGAACTCTACTAGCCCACCCCCGCCAGGACTACCCCTTGTCATAGTGAAAATCGAATAACGGAAATAAGCGCCAACAACACATCGCATCTTTTAGCATATAGTGAAATGAAAAAAAAATTAAAAAATAAATAAAAAAGGCGGAGAGGCCGGCGACTAAGCTCCTCTCCTCTTCTTCCCCCCCACCCCTCCCCCAAAGAATGAGGAATGCATGAGGGGCATTCGTGCAGGGTCTCTCTTACTGGCCTTATGAAACAGCTACTTGATACATTCGGATGCCGTCCTGCTACTCTTTTTTTTCCCCCGGAACCCACTCACTCACTCACTCACTCTCCTGCACACCCGCACACACCATCCCCGCTCATCGCCAAACGCCTGCGCGTGTATCAGTTTGGCTTTTGTGTGCATGCGTCGACATTCCTTCTCCTCGCACTCTCTGTCGTTCTCACAGCACACAGCTCCGCCCGAGCCAAACCCAATCGGATCTTAAGAGATGGCTACCCTAGTGTTGGTTGTGTGCTGTCGCCGCTCATTAGTGTTTCGCCTATGCGGCGCCTCCGCTACAGCCAATCCATCGGCGCTGATCAACACAATACGACGAGCCTCCACTGCCTCTTTCGAGTCATTGACGTCCTCCCACAGAGCAACCCTCCCCGAGCGCAACCGCGGCAGCAGCACAACCTCTGAGTGTAGCACCAGTAGGACCGAGAGGGTTAATGAAACAGAAAAGTGGTCCGCCGCACTCCCGGGCATCCCCTACGGCTTCCCCGAGGGTGACACAGCCGTGTTTGCTGCAGAACGAAGCGGGGGCCTTCAGAAGCAGTGGCTGCAAACCCTTCAACGGGAGGTGAGCGGCACCCAAGCCGCCGCCCTTCGGGTACAGCACTACCTTCCCAACAAAGAAGATCTTTGGCGAAGTCCACCATATGAGGCGCTGCATGAAATTGTGCTCCGCTCTCCGTATCACGATGCGCTGAAGATTATCATGGAGCACGACTACCGATTTCTCTTTTCCGATGTCATGTGCAGCGCTGAGGCACCGATGCCGCACGTCATCTACGAAGACTTTATGAAGTGTCTCACATTTTGCTCACGTCAGCGTCCACCGGAGGAGCAGTTCGCCCTACCTGAGCCCGTGTTGAGGGATATCCTCTCCTGGGCTGGATACTACTGCACACTCGATCGCTTCTACTTCACCTCTGCCTCCATCCTCTTTCGCAAGATCGAACAGGAGCAGCACATGAGCCCGGCCCTGCACAGTGCCTGGATCTACGTCTGCACGGCAGCAGGCAAGCTAGACGAGGCACTTGCATATGCCTCCTATATGGAAGCTCACAACATTCCCTTCGACGCTGATGTTTTTGCTTACATGCTGCACCCCTCACTAACCCCACCTCAACAACGTCTGCAGCAGGCACCGCAGACATCAAGGGGCATAGTGCTGCAGCGCCGCCTCTGCCAGGACATGAACCAGCACCACGGAACCCTCTCAGTGGCCGTGCATGCCATGTTCGTGTATCATATACTGACTCTCCAGCACACAGGTAAGTGGGTAGTGCTCCACAAAGCTGCAGAGTTGTTCAACAGGCGACAACGACCAGGCAACATCCGAGGCGGTGTCGAGTCGCCGGCTCTCCTCACGCCGGCTTCTGTACCCACCACGGAGTCACCACGTGAGGTGATCTGCTCGCGCACCATGCAGCTCGCCATGTCACTCTTCTGCAGGGAGAAGGGCGTCCGGTGCGGTCCACGCACGACGAAGGAGCTCATCACCTTCATGCTCGAAAGCGAAGAGGCGGGATGCACCGCGGCAGATGTGATCTATGTGCTGCTGCGCACACGACGCAACGAGAGTACCGCAGTTCTCGCCGCACTTCCCAGAACGGCCTTCAGCGACGAAGAACAGGAGGCGCTCATGCGCGCTGTCCATCATCGCTCCAGGCGCGACCCGGCGTACGCGGTAGCGGAAGGGCTGCTGGAAGACCTCCTTTCCGTCGGTGACTCCACTCGCACCCCGACAAATGAGCAACGCCAGATCGGAAGCGACGAGGCCATAGACCGATCCATGCTGCACCTGCGGGAACTCGCTGAACTCGCGACAAACCGCGATGCCACACACTTGATATCTGACCCAAAGTCTCGAGCTGCAGCAGTAAGGGCGCCAGGGGAGGATATCCAAGAAGGCTCTGCACCACCAACGCTCTCTAGTGCTGATGCGTCAGGCGACCAGTCCGAGATAACCTCCCCCTCGTGGCCTATGATGGATTCACAGGTGGAAGACGTCACACCGTCACCGCCGGAAATCGCACGTGACCTCCTAGTCGCTGTGGCGGCACTAGATCGCGAGAGCGTTGCAGCGGCGCAAACGGGAAAACAAATGCATACGTACACACAAACAAGGTTGCCAGAGTCGTCGAATAACCCATCCCTCACAGCGGCGGAGGAGGATCGACTACACGAGCTATACGTGTCTCTGGAAGCGATCGAGGCACCATCAAGCCTGTCTGCCTGGTCACTTCAACAGCTGAAAAAGGAGAAGGAAGAGGAACGGCTTCAGCTCCATGCGCCGAACGCGTGGATATCACCCACCTACGCACCATAGTCAAGAGGAGGCAGTGAACAGGTGGTGATGATACCGGAACGCAAAAAGCCATCCGTCCTTCCTTCCGTCCTTCCCCTCATCACTGGTCAACTTTTTTTTTGTTTTTACGTATTCGTGATGCCCCGGACAGATGTTGACAAAGCGAGTATTTCTTTTTCACTCACGCTCTCTTGTCCGAAACAACGATCTTTTTCTCTCATACGCAGCTCAAACCCTTCCCCCCTCCCTCCCCCACAGACACAAGCACAAACATTTTTTTTTTTTGAGCCTCGCTTGTGTGTGTGTGTGTGTGTGTGTGTGTATCGACTCCAGATGTGCATCATCAACGGTCACAAAGAAAGGAAATCTGGGCGAATAAGTAAAAACTGTAAAGGCTTCTGTTTCTCAACGCCGGTTGGGGTCGCGATTTGGATGCCTATCTGCACCGGATGTCTTCACGCGGCGGATGAACCACTTGATCAGATGCATCAACAACAGCCAGACATATATACGCACGGTGCAAAGGAGAGGAATGACCAATGACGGTGGCACTGTCAGTAATATCCAAAAATGAAATGGGCGTCCTTCGTTGCTGCACAATGGCCTCCCGCTCACCTTTTAATAGCAAGATGATGCGTGTGTTCGATGCAACTCCCCTCGTAATACATTGACTCTCATTTTCACACCCCCCCCCTCACCCCACCCTACTATACACACGCACACACACTCCAACAAAGAAGGTGTCGTCGCCCTCCTCCTCTGTTCAAGGAGGTACTGCGTGTGTGTGTGTGTGTGTGCGTGTGTGATATGCACTGCCCGTGTGAATAAATGCCGAGCGCACTATTGAAGAGTGCGTAAGTCACCACCGCCGCTATTATTGAAAAGGTCTGCCACGTAGCACCAGCCGTCGTACTCGAAACTCTGGCCATCGTCGTCATGCGGCCTTCACGGTTATCTGCGATGTGCGGACCTACGCTGCGGATGCTGCCGCCGCGTCTCATCTCAATGAAGATCGCTTCGGGGGGTCGACTGGCGGGGCCTCCGACTGTCACTTCCTGCGTCGGGGTATCTGCACTCCTGTGCAGCAGACAAGGGTACGCTGCGACAGCGGAACACGACCCGGAACGAGACATCCCTGATATCCGACACCTCCCCACCGCCTCAGAGGCGGATGTCGAACTCCATTTATGGGTCAACAGCGCTGCAGGTGTCTCTTCCTCTTCAATGCCAAGTCTTTCGCTTTCAGGGAAGTCCTTGGTGCTCTGTGTAGCAGCCCTGCAACTGCACGAGGCAGCCCTAGCTACACAGGACAGGAACAGCGCGCGTCTCTCGGGACTGGTTTACCGCTACCTGAGCGCGCTTGCCTTGCACATTTCTACTCGCTTCAACGCACCGGGAAAGCCTAGCGCGGCCGCGGTGCTCTATGCAGATGTCGAGTCTGCACATATCCGCCCCGAATCGCTGCGAACCTCGCTGCAGTATCTTGCACATAGGGCCTTCCAAAGCAGCGGGGGCGCCGCCACCGCTCGCGATGAGGGTAACCACCAGATCTCAAGCGACTCGTCGCCAACGCTGGTGGACCTGCAGATTGCTGAGCGTGACCTGGAGCTCACTATAGAGGCTACAATTGTACTTCTGGAAGGTCACCAAATATTGCAGATACATCGCGCCTCTGTGGCAGCAAAAAAAAATGAGAGTGTTGCAACGACAGCTGCCATGATGCCGCACGCCGAATCCGCTTGCTTCCACATCACCAGTCTCCTGGGCATTCTCTCAAAACCTCTTTCAGCACACGAGGTGCCCTCCTTGGAGGTCGTAAGAGAGAGAGAACCACCCGCCATACTGCCTTTTCCCGCAACCAAGCGTGTGTTCTGGGCTCACACATCGAAACAACTCACGTCCGTGCTCTACATTGTACTGCTGTCAGCACAGTCGGGCTCTCTCGACGCACGCATCATTGAAAACATGTTCCGTAACCTTCTGCGTAATGTCTATGGGGCTGAAGCTGAGAGATTCGGCGTGAGTCGCTCGCTGCACTATACGGCCACTGTCGTGTTGCCCTATATGTTAAGAAGCTTTTCGGTGGTCGTGGACATCCTCCGACGACAACAACGCTCGGCGGCCGCAGTGACGGCAACAGAAACATCGGTAGCAGTCAAGAATAAAATACACCCTCGCGAGAAGACCAGAAGCGGCACACACGCCTCATCCCACGGCTCCTCCTCCCCCACAGGTACCCCATCACAGGGCCGGGGGGCAGCAGTTGCTGGAAGGATAATGGAGCCATCCTCTGAGAGAAGCCGCCGAGTAACGTTGATGGTGTTGTGTTTGGCGGCCGCGCTCTATATGGTGTCCTCACGAACGGAGCTGCGCTCCTCAGTGGCACCGTCTTCTCCCTCGCTGTCCAGCCACCAGCGCGGCGAAGAAAACGTTGGATAGGGAGAAGCTCATGGCAGCGTTGGCCACGGTGGAGGGGATGGAGCAAGTCAAACACACACGCGCGAGAACATCCCTCTGATGCAAACAAAAAGGAAGGGGAAGATCTGGGGGATGGCTGTGTGAAGTGGCGCACGTAGACCTGTGGGCTCCTTCCTTTGGAGGAATGGTTGGTATGATGGCGCCGATGTCTGCGAATTACGATTCGCGTGAGTGTATCTGTGCGTGTGGCTGGAGGAGGGGTATGTGTATGTGGATAGAGGATGGGGGTGGCCGCCAAATGTTTTTCCACACATGTTAGTAAAATATTTTTTTTGGAAAGAAGAAAAAATAAAGACGACCGCACACACACACACACACATATAAATATATATATATATATATATATATATATATATATAT
>CM007340.1:378834-397395 GCA_000333855.2 Endotrypanum monterogeii
GCACACACACACACACACATATATATATATATATATATATATATATATATAGACAAAGGAACTAACTAGGTATGTCACCAAAAAAAAAAGAAAAAAAGGCGCGCATCGAGAAAGTGAAGTCACTGTCAGCCCACTCTTCTTTTTGGATGGAGGCATGCAAAAAAAAAAAAACGTCAGTCTTGCTTCCCCTGCACCACCCTCCTCCTCACATCAGCATCTACCCTTTCCCATTGCCATCGATCTTCTCGTCCCTCCCTCTATTTCTCTCTCGAAGTCCCTCTCACCCCACAGTGTGGGGCAGCTGCACCTAACACCTAGTATCTGGAGTCTTTGCAAGTAGATGCATGCGAGTAGGCGTGTATGTGTGTGTGTGTGTGTGCGTGTGTTGTAGCACATGGGCGTCCCGAGTGACGAAGTCTATCTGCTACGAAGTCTTCTCGGGCTCTCATCTGCTTTGGGACATGAGGAAAAAACCCGAGCGGGTGCGTTGTAGAGCTTATCGCTTTCGACCGGTGTCACGCAGGGATAGAGCTGCCCCCTCCCCGCTGAAGGACGGCGTGCGGCACCACTTGTGAGGGGGCGGTCGGGGTGTATGTAGGTGTCGATGCGCACGTGCGCGGAGATGGGAACGGCGTGATGACATACAATATGAAAATACGAATTCCTAACAAAACGACTGAAACAACTCTCTGTCGCCATCAGAGGAAGGGCGCAAGGAAGAGAAAAGCACATTTTCTATTTATCGACTGCCGTTTCCGCCGCGAGCGTGTGTGTGTGAGGATGTGCGTGTGTGTGTATGTGTGTGTGTGTGCGTGTGTTGTAGCACATGGGCGTCCCGAGTGACGAACTCTATCTGCTACGAAGTCTTCTCGGGCTCTCATCTGCTTTGGGACATGAGGAAAAAACCCGAGCGGGTGCGTTGTAGAGCTTATCGCTTTCGACCGGTGTCACGCAGGGATAGAGCTGCCCCCTCCCCGCTGAAGGACGGCGTGCGGCACCACTTGTGAGGGGGCGGTCGGGGTGTATGTAGGTGTCGATGCGCACGTGCGCGGAGATGGGAACGGCGTGATGACATACAATATGAAAATACGAATTCCTAACAAAACGACTGAAACAACTCTCTGTCGCCATCAGAGGATGGGCGCAGGGAAGAGAGATGCACATTTTCTATTTATGGACTGACGTTTCCGCCGCGAGCGTGTGTGTGTGAGGATGTGCGTGTGTGTGTGTATGTGTGTGTGTGTGCGTGTGTTGTAGCACATGGGCGTCCCGAGTGACGAACTCTATCTGCTACGAAGTCTTCTCGGGCTCTCATCTGCTTTGGGACATGAGGAAAAAACCCGAGCGGGTGCGTTGTAGAGCTTATCGCTTTCGACCGGTGTCACGCAGGGATAGAGCTGCCCCCTCCCCGCTGAAGGACGGCGTGCGGCACCACTTGTGAGGGGGCGGTCGGGGTGTATGTAGGTGTCGATGCGCACGTGCGCGGAGATGGGAACGGCGTGATGACATACAATATGAAAATACGAATTCCTAACAAAACGACTGAAACAACTCTCTGTCGCCATCAGAGGATGGGCGCAGGGAAGAGAGATGCACATTTTCTATTTATGGACTGACGTTTCCGCCGCGAGCGTGTGTGTGTGAGGATGTGCGTGTGTGTGTGTATGTGTGTGTGTGTGCGTGTGTTGTAGCACATGGGCGTCCCGAGTGACGAAGTCTATCTGCTACGAAGTCTTCTCGGGCTCTCATCTGCTTTGGGACATGAGGAAAAAACCCGAGCGGGTGCGTTGTAGAGCTTATCGCTTTCGACCGGTGTCACGCAGGGATAGAGCTGCCCCCTCCCTGCCGCTCTCGTACCTCTGCAGGTGACTTGGATCATGATAACAGTAGAGGAACTAAAATGGGGTGCCACGTGGCAGGATGATTGGGCACCTAACACGCGAAGCTAGATCAACAATATGCAGACACACATATCTGCACGCAAACGAAAAATGTTAATAACTGCACGTAGAGGGGAACTGCCAGTATGGGGACAGAACTCACTCAAGCTACCGACTCATCCTTTCTCTCTCTCTCTCTCTGCACGTGCCTCCCCAACCCGCCCCCGTCCCCCTGTCCCCGGGGTCATAGTATCATCCTCTTGACCACAAAGCTGTTCAAGCACACACACTTAAATTAATACAGTGGTGAGTCTTCGGGGAAAAAAAAGGGAAGAAAAATTTTGGTTTCTGTAGCACTGGTTACGGCAGTCGAACGCAAACACGCAAAGCTGCGCTGTCACCCACCCTCTTCGTCTCTGTGTTTTCTCGGAGTTACCGATGGAGCTACATCATCTAAATGCCCCAGCGGTCCGCATATTGTTCTGTGGGCGACCTGCTCTGACGACTGGTGTTGTCAATCTGAGCTTGCTGCTGGGAGGCGACGGACAGTACTGTCTAGCAGAGAAGCGAAAGGCAAGGCTGCCTCCTAGCGACAGTCATGACGGTAGCCAGGGAGATGCAGCGAAATACAGTAGTGCCAGCCCAGCTGGGCATTCCAATGAGAAGCGCGAGAGTGTATACCGCGTCTGCTCCTCTGATGGACTGCCCGAAGGATGTTATCGCGTCACTGCAGATCGGCACTACTGGGTCATGCGCAAGAAGGAAGAATCGGGAGCAGGCCCTACAACAGCGGGAACAACAGCACATTTACCTGGGCCTATTTCGGGCACACAAGCGACTGTGACATCATCGCCGATGACTTCCGCAGCAGTCAAGTCGACAGTGAAGCCATCGACTGTGCCTGAAGATGCCTTAGCGAGATCCACAACAGGCGGAAGGAGTTTTGTCGACACCCCGGTCACGCCAGAGGATGCGATGACGGTAGCGGAAATGCTGCTTTCGGAAAAGACAGGTGCAAATGATGATGACAGTGATGATGCGAGCACTATTCCTGCTGCACGCCAACAAAAAAAGACACCACCCAATAGGAGAAAGCACACGAAGGCTGCACGGGCAGCCGAAAGAAACGCTGACAGTCCTCCACTGGTGGACACCCTGCTCCTTGTAGCGACTCCCACGAAAGAAGCCTTGTCACCAAGACCGTCGCCGTCCCAGCAGCCGCAGAAGCAGCAGGGAGATACTTCTCAGCGTGCGACCAACGTTGTCGACGAGGTCGAGGTAGCGCTAGGCGAGCTTAACTCTGGCGCACCTCATTCCGCACGAGTATCAGCAATTCTGGAAGCTGGCGACCTCGGTGCGCTTGACGTAGTGCCCTCCTCGCAGCGGGGACGGCCGCAGCGGACCCGAGGACGAGCGAAGGCGTCGCGTGTGCACGTCGATGCGGTTGGTGAGGAAGGAGAATCCAACAAGGCGGTGTCGAGTGTTCATAATGCACAGAAAGAAATGGCACTCGACCGCACTCACGCAACGTGTGATATTGGCGTGAATGGGGAGTGGGTGAGCGCCGTGCCCCACGTGGAGGAGAGAGTCGAGCTCGCCACCGACTCACCGAAACCCGCAAAGACGTCGCGGCCGCGCGAAAAGCGGACTCATAGTGATGAGCCCACGTCCGAGTCGCCGAGGTTGGGAAGGGCCAGGGCAGCACCCTCGAAATCGATTGCAGCGCCAGTCGAAGTCGGAGAGTTGGAGGCTATATCAGCCGCCGCGGACCTAATGGGGCAGACGACAGCTACCAGCGAGAAGGCGAAGTGCGCGACCCCAACGTCACCTGCACACAAATCAAGTAAGTCGAAGGCTGCGACGTCAGCGGCTTCCTCTCTCCCGACACCAGATGCAGCCGGTACGGAAACTCTCTCAAGAACACCGATGCTGCCTCTCCACGGGCTCCCTCTGCATCATGAGCAAAGTGTGCAGGAATCTACCAACGAAAGGTTGAGCCATGCAGACAAATATACTGCTTCTACTGCTCAGGAGGATGAACAGCAGCAGCAGCAGCAACAGCAAGAGTTAGCAGACCCCTCCACGATGCAATCGACAGCGCCTACAACCTCAGACACTACCCAAAGCGCTCCCCGAAGCAGCTGTGGCAACGCAAAAGCAGAGACAAACTATGCTAATGTCATAACACCTGCTGCCGCCCATGACAAAGGTGAAGAGCATCTGGAATCAAAGAAGCAACCGGGCGATCGTAACACACCGGTCAACCCTTCTTCAATCCGATCGCAAGCTGGCACAAGTCAATCAACAAGCAATAAAAACAGCCAGAGGGGTTCTCTGTCTCCTTCCGCGCAGCCGTCATCCCAATGGGGCGCGAGCGCTGGCGGCGCCTCCGCATTGCCAGAGCTCCAGGAGGACGCGCTAAATGCATGCAGTAGTAGAGGTAGCTTTCTGCCATCCGATAGCCCTGCGCTGGGTTTCACACAAGTGCGCAATACCCTGGCAGAGGAGTTCAGCATTGATATGTCCGAGTCGGAGTCGTCGTCGGCGGTCTCTGAGTACTTGTACGATGTCGAGGGATGAAATGACCGACGATAAAAAATAAATGAGGGGGGAGGGGAGGAAGGAACCCCCCCCCTCTTCTTCTCCCCTCTCTCCTCCTCCCGAGCAGAACGGGAAGATTGTTTCATGGCACAGGTGTCAGGGGTATTCGTGCACAGAAAGGCAGAAAGATGCTGTGAAAAGGGGGAGACGTAGCGCTTTGCGACCACTGGTATTTTGTGTGCGTTTGGAGGAGGGAAGGCAGAGTTCTTTGAAATTACACTTCAATCCTCTCGTGTGTGCTCACCCCTTTATATTATTATTATTATTATTATTATTACATATATATATTTATATATATATATATATATATAAAGCATGCCTATTCCTTGAGTTCCTCTATGTTACCCTCACTGTTTCTTCCTCCGTACGGAGGAAGAAAAAAAAAAGGATTGATGATATCTGGGGGGCGGAGAAGTGGTGGATTGCTCGGTAGCGTCACATGAATCAGAAAGGCGCACGAAACAGAGGGGATGGACGCTACCGTAGCTTATACTATTTTTTTTTTTTGGAGGAGGACATCTCTATATGCATTTCTCCCACTCGGGGTGAACCACCAGCCTGCACCATAAGAAGCTCACCTCCTGTATGTAAACGCGTGCTTTCTTTACCACCACCGCCACTCGTGGTGAAGTAGCGTAGCTTCGCCTACCATGATATATATATATATATATATATATATACATATATATACACTCCATGAAACGGTGGGATGCGATACTGTCTGTAGGCCCTCGTTGTCTCATCTAGGATAGACCCTCCTATATCTCCCTTAAGGCTCCACTACATCTCCCCTTCCTTCATACACGTGCTCTCGCCCATTCACACACGTCTTTTCCAACAAAGGATCTCGATCAATTGAGGACAAGTCGGAAAAAAAAAGGGGGGAAGGAGGAGCTTCACACAGACACACGCACACATCTTGTCAGAGCCCCTCTGAAAATGGCACAAGCACTAGATCCTGCTCGGGCACCACAGTTCCTCGACTTGATGCTGCGCCGAAACCGCGTGGTGCTCATCTCTGCCACCTACTGTCAGTTCTCTACCAAACTAAAGATGTTGCTCATAGAACTGACGCATCGCTTTGTCTCGCTAGAGATTGACATCATACCCAATGGGCGAGAAGTCTTCCATGAAGTCGTTGGCCGCACCGGCGTGCATACGGTGCCGCAGGTGTTTCTTAACGCCAAGTACCTTGGCGGGTACGACGATCTCATAGCGCTCTATCATAAGGGGGAGCTATCACAGACGCTCGAGAAGAGGTGATCGCGTGCACAGGATTTAGGGAACAGAGACAGTGAA
Source organism: Endotrypanum monterogeii (assembly GCA_000333855.2). NCBI lineage: Eukaryota > Euglenozoa > Kinetoplastea > Trypanosomatida > Trypanosomatidae > Endotrypanum > Endotrypanum monterogeii. Next base: position 384,615 of record CM007340.1, read on the forward strand.
ACGATGGGAGGCAAAAAAAAAAACTGCAATAGAGCACCCTACGTGGAGGAATACACAAACACTCTACACCCCTCACTCACCCCCACCCCACCTCACGTCGCTTTATTATTATTATTACTATTATTATTATTTATGATTACTTTGGGCAGTCTCAAATAGTCGTATATAGTTTCCCTTGCTTCTTTCACCAAGACTCTCGCCTCCTTTTGGTACATCTAGATATGTACCTCCCCCTTCCTCCGCTTCATCGATGCCCACATCACCAACGCCCCGAGTTCAAAGACCAGTGCGTCTGCGGAGAGCAGACGCTCGCTCACATGAGGTATCGCCTTATCCTCCCTCTACGGTAATTCCCTTATTCTGTGCGTATGCGTGTGATAAGCCTCCTGCATCTCTCGTTGTCTGTCTGTCTGTCTGACTGGCGGATGCTAGCTACACACTTCTCTGCCCTACGCTGATATATGGCTTACATCACAAGCCGTGTACCAACGGCGTCTCGATACAAGCGGGGGTGGTAGAGGTAGATAGAGCTTGGAGCCCTCCCTGTAAGTCACTCTTGAGTAGCCTCGGTGCACTCGTTTCTCTACAGAAGCATCTGACCACTTTCTACATGAAAAAGATAAACATTACACACACACACACACACACACATATATATATATATATATAATATCTACTTATGTATTCAGGATGTGTCTGCACAACACGGCGTATCACGGAGGGCGAGTAGGGATTGCCTCTGGGCCTAAAAAAGAGAGCATACATTGTTATTATTTCTATTATATATCTATATAGCGAGAGGTAGATATGCGATATGCAAATAATAAGGATAATAAATGAAAAGTATATAATAACTCGTCGGGTAACCCTCCCCCTCCGCCCCGCTCCGTTGACTTCTACACAGAAAAATGTCTCTATTGATACGCATTACGCGTTCTTCTGATCGGAAAGAGGTTCGACACTCGCCCACGTGCAGACACCCCCGCCTCCTCAAGTTACCTCTCATCACACGCACGCGCACGAATGCGTTTGTGTGTGCGAAAGCGGATGTCACACACACACACACCCTTGTATCGCGCTCCCATCCCCTCTTTATTTGTGCCTCCTCCCTTCTCTAGTCACACGCAAAGGCTTCGTACAAGAGCGACACAAAGTGAACACGAAGCACACACACACACACATATATATATATATATATATATATATATACATACTTTTCCGGTGTGGATAAAAAGGGAACGCTCATCGTTGAGCCTGTTCCCCGAGAATCTTTCTTCTCTGATCATCTGTTTTTCACCACCACACAAATAAGCCCTGCCTCCACATATACACAAAAAACACCTACAGAGGAAGTGCATATGGGTACTCACTCTTGTCAAACGTGTTTTCGTGCGTCATAATTGAAGTAAAAAAAAAAAGAGAGCACCCCCCCTCCTCCCCTCCCCCTCATCCTCTTCATTGCCTTTGGTTAATACATTATCCTTGATCGTAATCACGACTTTGTCATTTCATTTCATTTCTTCATCACTTGACGTCTATCTCCCTCTCCTCCCCCCTCCTCCCTCTGTGTGTACTCTCCGTCTTTTGAATTAACTCATCGACCGCTGTTTCATCTCCATTTAGTTCTTTTCGCACGGATATCACCTGCTGCTATACACTGCCCTGGATTTCTTTTTTTTTTTTCGTGTGTGTGTGTGTGTGTGTGTAGTATTCTTATTTGTTTTTAACTGTGCCTACCTTATGGTTAGCGCTTCCATTTCCATCGTATCCCCACCCCCTACACTATCCCCTCGCTCTCCCTCCGTTTTCTGCTTCCCCCTCCCCCTCTCTGCTTCATTTTAGTTTCAACAACCGCCCCCCCCTTTTTTTTTATTATTATTCCGATCTCCTTCTTGGCATATCTGTACGAGTACGTACGTACGTGCGTGTGTGTGTGTGTGTGCTCACGGATCCCTTCATTGTACCTCCTCCTGCTCTCCCTCCCCTCCTACCTCCGTGTGCGTGTATCAGTGCTACTCTACGTGAATATACGCGCAGACACGCGTGCACATCCTCAAACACATACAGGGGCGGGGAGGTGAACACTCACTGCGAGTGCATCTTTGCAAAAAAAAAAAAATTAGAAGTGTGACCGCTTCTATTGACCAATGCGGTCCCCGGGTAACACCAACATCCTTCTCGACAATGATGGCAAAAACGAGCCGATGACGTCTGTAGACCCCACAACCTGCACGTATGTGAGTCGGCCACAACGATTGGCACGCCGGCTGGTTGGGGACAGCGTTTCTCGGACGCTGAACTCCTCGGATATGCGGTCTATTGGTACGGGCGCTATTACCACGCCACCAACTAGGTTAATCAAAGATGTTGACGACCACGTGTTCGGCACCACCCTCTACGACATGGAAAATCCGGCGGATGGCTCACTTGCCACCCAGCGCTGTGACAGCCGCACTAGCGGTAGGACCGAAGGAGGGAACGCTCATCTGCTTTCCGAGCCACCGAGCCCCCCTCGATTCCCCGACATGCATCAGCAGCAACAGGCGCAACAGTCAAGGAGCATCACGCCACCGACAGCGGCAATGGAGTCTCCACTTTGGGGTACCGAAGGAGCCGCAGCAGCTGTGAAGTGCAGCCGCTCAGGACCCACGACGGCAGTGCCGGACTTGCAGACAGAGGGCACTCTCCTCACCCCACATCCTCCCTCCCACAGTGATCAACACGGTGCCATGGCAAGCGGCGATGGCGAGCTCACCTCTCAAAAACTGCTGAGGTTCGCGCCGTATGCACCCTCTCACCGCTCACCGCACATCACACACACCTCCCCAGCAGCGAAACCAGAGCGCCCGCTGATACCACCACCCCCAGCCCCTCCATCCGCTGCGCCTCCCAGTGGGCTATGCAGCCCCGGGCGCTTGGCACAGCAACAGAGCCCCCAACGCCTCAGCAGGAGCCCGTATTCCCAACAGAAGCAGCTGCGACAGCTATGCAACAGTAGTTGCTCGGAGGAAGCTCACCACTCCTCAGCAGCGGCTGTCGCCCCCCTTGCCTCGCTCTCGAGAGGTATCGGTGCTCTCTCATCGACAAAGCGTCGGTGTATCGGTCACTCGATGAGCCGCCGCGACGCGTCACGCTCGCGCATCGATAATGCGGAGGGGGTGCTGACCCGGGGCCGAGTAATAACGCGATCGCCGCTAGCGAAAGGGAGCGTCACAAGAGATGTTTGCGCGGTGCCGAGCAAGCGGGCAGAGGAAAGGCACGAGAAAGAAGTGGTCGCAGCACCAGACTGCGTGAAAGATTTCTTCACGGCAGCTGCAACGATACTAGAGTCCCCGGGTCCGAGAAAACACGAGAAGCTGTCGACTGGATCCCAAGCACCAACGCAAGGCCCGATGTCACCGACGTCACATGGATTTCCCAAAGGGTGCGAATCACCGCTGCGGATGAGCAATCCTCACAGTCTGGAGAGCAGCACGTGGGAAAACTGGTCGAAGAGTGTGACCTCTAATGCGACAACAGCGTTCTTGGATGTAGTCCCGGCAGAGACCCCCGCAGCGGCAGCGCCGGTGGGTCTATCTGACCGAGCATCTGCTCGGGTGGTGGGCTATGTCACAGACGCTCAGCGCGAGAGTGCCTCTACACGACTGCTGGAGGTCAATGTGAGTGCGTTGTTCAATGGCAGTTCGTATTCTGCTCTTCGTGTGTCGACTGAGCACCACGTGCTCCGCGCTCTCCCCGCAGTCCAAACGTCTATCGACAACGCCGCCATCGAGGCCGCAATCGCCGTGCCGCCAACTGTCGAGCGCCCGGCACCAAAAAAAGCGGCCAGGGTCTCGCTCACACGTACACCCACATGGAAGACGCTCGCATTGATGAGAGATGCCTCCAGGTGCCGCGATTCGGAATTAACACTAGACGCACAGGGAGTGTCTGTCATGGGGCAACCGCCATCTCGGGTGCCACATGGCCTTTTTCCAGTCCGAGGTCCGTCGCTGGGCGGCAATCACAAGCGACGGCACGGAGAACACCCGCGGAGGGCAGCAGAGCCCGCCCCCCGCACATCACCGACCTTCTCGATGCCTGAAAGCACTGGACGGAAAGAATTCGTGGTCGACTCGAGCGCAACCCTCCAGGACCCCATCCCCGGCATTCCGCAGCAGCCTGGCAGGATGCATCTCAGCAACACAAGCAGCGGTGTCTCCCGCGACAAGCGTGACGGCGTTTCTCGCCGAATCCACGAAGATGTTGTGAGCATCCTCAAGGTCAGATCCTCCAGCGTATCGAACCGCTCGACCCACCAGCACCAGCGGCCGTGCCCCTCGATGGGGTGTGCAAGACACGTCGGCACCACACTGGAATGTAAATATGACGGCGAAAACCACGACAAAAACGACGCGGTCGCAGTTGGGAAACCTGTCGTACCGGCTGTTAGCGTGAGTCGCGTGCTGCTGTCAAAGACATTCCCACCGATGCCAGAGCTTCGGGACATGCAGACCGGCGCGTTACGCTTCCACAGTGTGCTCCAGGGAGATGAGGGCCAGGAGTGTCGGCACCACGCACCTCCTCCCAGATCATCAAGTGAATCTCTGGTCGAGGCGGCGGAGGAGTGGTCGGTGGAGCAAAACACAAAAATCGCAGCTGAGGGGAACATTCTGGGTGACGACAACATCCAAGAAGCAGACGAAATATTTTTCATGACGCTTCGGCAGAACTCGGAGAACTCGGCGACTGCCGACAACGTGTGTAGTCAGGGAGACACAGGCTTCACGGCGCACTCCCGTCCCAATTGCAACCCCTCGCTGAGCACCACCACCCCCGCTATATCCTACTCTGTCACATCACGGATGCGCCCCTCCGTCTGCGAGGCCGGCATGCGACGTATACACAGTGATGTATGCTTCGGGACGTTCATTTCTGTACTCAACTCGACACGCTCCTCGCTCGACGACTACCAAACATCTTCCTGTCTGGGGGACACGACGAATGAACTCGATGGGCCGCTAGATGCGCAGGCGACATTTTTTTCTGCAACCGCCTTGGCTCCCAGCGCGCCATTCGTCTCTCCGAACGGATCCAAAACGCGTGCGAGACGCGACTACGGGAGCAGCGGAAGCAGCAGCAATCCGGACTGGCAGCACCACAAGCGTAAGAGCTGCGGTCGCGCTTGGCCGTCCTCCAGCGTTGCGTCGCGTATTTGTCGCGCTCACCGCGACGACGATGCCGCAACGAACAGTGATCGATGCAGCTGCAGCACCTCGTCGCATGGTATGTTTTCCTCGCGCACCTCAATACTCTCATTCGCCTTTGGGGATGAGAATTCTGCGGTGCCGGTGGGTGAAGATACTTCCCGTCGAGGCTCTACTGCCTCTAACAAGTTCGATATCCTGCAGACGTGTGAACCCGCTTACTCGCCACAGACAATGACTGAGGAGCGCCGTCACCTGGCCGCCCTCTCCATCAAGAGAGGTGGCACCCCTCGACAACAAAGCAGCGACACCTAATTCTCAGTGAACTACGCACAGCCGCTCCAGCGACGCCACTTCGCTACCGAGCAGAAATTCCAGCTGCAGCAAATACCTGAACGCCGCAACTTGCCCACCCCCTCCCTCCAGCAAATTCGACCGTCGAGTCGGCGAGTCCTCCCCCCCCCCGCCGCCTCTCTCCCCTTTTATCACCACCAACAGCAGGGAGCACCAACTCAGCCAATACACCATCTACACAGCAGAAAATACCCCCCCCGCACCAATTTTGAAAGTAATTCACGTGCCCAGTAACACAAAAGCGTGGGTGTGCAAGATCGAGGGGAAGGGAATGGGTGGGGGGAAAGGGGGGAGGGGAAGCGCTGATATGAATAGCACTTGGGCTTTTACGGCAGGGGCGCGTATTCACGTATCTTTTCTTTTCGATGATGTGTGTGTGTGTGCTAGTGTGCAGTCCCGCTTTTTTGGCCTCTTTTATTTCCCTCCACCTCCTCCCCTCCTCCTCCTCTCCCCTTTGTTGTCATCTCGGCTATCACAGCAGGCACCGCTGAACATTATCTGCTCTCAGTGTCTCCCGACTTTCTGTACATTACGCCGCCGTCTTTTTTGTTTGCATCCCCCCCCCCACCCCACCCCACTCGCTAAGAAAAAAAAAACGAGATCTCGTAGGAGCCCCCTCTCTGATTATTCAAACCCTCTTACTTCTTTTCCCAAATACGTTTTGGTTTTTACCGCTTCTGGTCACTGCCATCCGTCACGCGCATACGCACACACGCTTGCTCTGTCTCCCTCCCCCCCCCCCGCTCCCTGCGCGATATGCTGTCGACAGCGCAACCCTTCGATAACGTGCACTGCATGGTTTCTGCTTGGGGGGGGGGGGGGGGAAGAGTTGTCTAGCGGGTTAACGGGTGGGAGTCATGAGAAAGGATGGTTGGAGATACTGTTTCTCCTCCGCCTCATCCCTCACTCTTCCTTCCTCTGTCAAGAGCAGGGCCACACTATGCAAAACGCATGGAAAAGCTCGAGTGTACCAATATCGGTGTGTCTCTCGTCTGTGTGAGCGTGTATGTGTGTAAGCATTAAATGAAGCGAACGCTCCATTGCACTTCGTTTCCGAGACACACACATCTTTTTTTTTTTTGTGTGTGTGTGTTGTAGGTCCCAATGAAGTATATATACACATATATATATATTTATTTACTTATTTATGAAGAAAGAGAGAGAGGGATGACGGATTTGCTGTTATAATTCTTTTTTCTCCCCAACACCCCTCCGCTTTTCTTTTTCTCGTCTACGACCCCCACTCTAATAACGTATCAAAATGTAGCGCTTCTCAAACGTCTTGTTGTGCTATATTTACCTGTGATCAATCCCTCTGGCCTGTACAACCCACAGACATAAATTGAAGGCTATGTCGTACACATACTATATACAGTATATGTATAGTTGTGTGTATGAGCGCGCACTCTCCAACGCGTCCGTTATGATGGACGCGCTTCATTCGATGCGCAGTGTGAATCTATTCGCTGGATAGACCCACACACAGACAAGTACTTCTCTTTTTTTTTCTTTTTTTCACCCCTCTCCTGCTCCCTTCAACACTCAACGCCTATTGTAACTAGAGCTCATGTGTTTCACTTGTGTCCGCTGTGATTCTGTCGTGCTGAAGTGTTTATTCACCAACATCGACGTCTTTGTAACTGCAGTAAATACATATATGTGTGTATTATTGTTTAGTACATCATTCATTTACCCCACCCCCTCTTCTCCCTCCGCATCCCCCCTTGTCTCTCCCCTTCTACCCTCCCAGTCGTCATCGGGTATTTGTTTGTTCCGTGGAAGTAAAAAAAAAATATGCAGGTGAAGTGAGCGTCTGGTAAAGCCGTTCAGAGGGAAAAAAAGCGCCGGAGAATGTGTTGGAGAAGGGGAAAGGTTTGGTGGAGGTTACGAGATGATGTCCGATGCTCGTGGCTGCCTCTGCCTCTTGTTATCATGATTAATATTATTAAAATTTGGATGCCTCGGTTCATGAACGCATATATATATATATATATATATATATATATATTGGTACAGTTGCATCGCATACACCCGCACACACATTCCCTCCCCCCACCCTCCATTCTCCCTCAATCAGCGTCTTACCTTCGTTTTATTGGTGCATAATTGACTTATTTCATTTTTTTTTATGTACGGCTCCATGTGAGTATGTGCATCTTCTTTCGTGCGTGTTTGCCTTCAATGGCTTATCCTTCTCTTCCTTGAACCCCCTAGTCGCTGTCACTGACGATCTACACGCGTACTGGGCGGCTCTCTCTCACTCTGTTTGTTTATTTTCTCTTTTCTTTTTTGCGGGGGGAAGCAAGTGGGACTGCCTCCCTCCCCATACGTATATATATATTTGTATGTATGCACATACACACGAATAAACAACGAAAAAAAAAAAGGAATGTTCACCAACTGCAGGGTGATCTTCACACTCCAAAAACAGGGAAGGTGGGGGGAAACCTGGGGCCCAGCTCCCGTGATCGCCATCGTCGTTGGGAGGACTTGCGTTTGGGTTGAGAATGTCCCGCGTGCCGGCAGATACGCGAAGGAAACACCGATGCGCGGCTGCTGCTTTTCCTGATCGCCTCTCTCTCTTCACTCACCAACATCGCACTAGCGTAGGGGAGGGGAATTCTTCTCATCCAGCTCGACACACACACACACACATATATATATATATATATATATATATCCCTTTTCTCTCTGCGCGTTATTTCATTCCCTGCCACCCACGAGCAGCAGTAGTCTTTGTTCAGTGCGTGATACATATTCTTTTTTTTTTTTGCAGTCAAACTCATTGCAACCTCAGCGCTTGTGTACTTGTGTCGTTGGCGCTATCAATTGGTGGTTTCCATTCCCTCTCCATCTCTCGTGTTTATACGCTCACTGACGAAGCGTGTCTCGTTTTTTTTTTTTCTGTCAAAGCCCCTGCTCCAACACACACACACACACGCCTCTCTCACAGCTTACCTTCTTCTCTGCGGTCAGTGCCTCTCGGCGCCACCCCTGCCCCGTCTGTTCTCCCCCTCCCTTCCTCCCGACCCTTTCCTTTGAAGCTTCCTCGATCAGCCCCTCGGCTTAGGGAGAAAAGGAGAAGGCGGGGGAAAAAAATATGATCGAATAAAATTGTCCGCTGACGAACACTCATCTGCCGACTATATCGCCGGGTGACACGATTCGGGTCAACGTGAGCAACAAGGATGAGTCAAAGGTTCTCATAAATGTGAACGACACAAACATATACACTAAGCCGCTCTCATATGTCACATGCGATGCCGCACTCAATAAACGGTGGCGCGTATAAGAGCCTACCAGCGCAGACTGCCCACCCACACCGAGAAAACAGTGGGAACCACATACTCCCCCATCAACGTCTGCATCTGCCTGGAGGTTCTGGGCTGAACTCCGCTGCATCTCCTATGATGGCCTCGAAAGGCAATTGCACTCCCTATACCCCTTGGGAGCAAACCCCGATAGCAGCGCAACAGCTTTCTGGGCGCGCAAACGCCGGCAATGTCGCCGCGTCGAGCGCGTCTCTGCCTCAGGTGCACCAAAACTGTCAACGTTTCCTGACTAGGCCGGCGAATTTAATCTCCATGCAGGGCCAATTGTTCCCCGGCAGAGGTCAGTCACGGTCCCCGCAGGTGCAAGGGAGCAAGAGTGTTACCCCTGTAGCACGGGGCCCACAGCCAACCTCAGTAGAGCCGACCCGCTTACCGAACGGGAAAAAAATCAAAGATGTCGAGAAACAGAAAAAGGATTTGGGCGATCCGACACGTGAAGCGTGCGCCTTCACGGGACCGTCGAAGAGCGCATTGCAGCGTCGCAGGGAAGAGGAGCGTCAACAGCACAACCGCAATCAGCGGAAGCGAATCAAGACGACTGTGGGAAACGATGACTCATGGATGAAGGGTCTAACCTACTCGATCGCGGTAGTCTCACCGAAGCAGTCGTTTAAGAGTGTAGATCCCGAGAGCCGCTACAAGCGACGACCAGCCCAAAAAAGAAAAGATGAACAAAAAAAAAGCCCCAAAATGGTGGCAGCGGCAGCAAGTTGAGCTCACTTCTGGAGACGATTCGCAACTTGTTCCGGTGATATGGGAGACCTGTGGAGGAGGGGTACATTCTATATATATATATATATACATAAATGTATATATACATATATGTCTGTGGGTGTGGGTGTGGGTTGCTTTCTTTGGAAAAAAAAAAAGTAAAGCTGGGGAAGGCCGCCTTGACCGCACAATTTTCACCGCGGATGGGAGGGAAGAGGGGAAGGGTAGGCATATGCAGGTGGGTCGGGGGGGGGAGGAGGGAGGGGGCAGCGCATATAATTGTCATGCGGATAAGCGAAGTACCTCGTGTATTGGTAGACAAGTGCATAAAAATGTATGGAATCTGCTTTTATGTGTTCGTTTGTTCTGGAAATTTGAAGTACGCACGCACCGGAACTCGGACACATGACACCTACTGACCCTCCCCCAACCCCTCCTCTCTCATTCCTTCCTCACCGTATCTGCGGTGTGGGTGTGTATCACTTTATGTTTTTTTTTTTTGCCTCGATTGTGTCAAGTTCTGCTTTATTGAATACATTTCTGTTTTCTCGAGGTACTGCTGTCATTGCCTCTTCAAAACATTAACTGATGTAAAGCAAGGCTAGACATAAGCTTTTCTTTCTTGTGTATGTGCTGCCTCATTCTACTAGTGTATTCACCTAGATGATGTTGTCTGTTGGGTAAAGGAAGGGGAGCCCTCTTTTTTTTCTTATTCTCACCACTCACTCACTACCTCCTACAGCATCTCCGTAGACCGGCCCTTTGGCGCCACACCCCACCTCGGCCCGCCGGCTCCCTCATTCTCGCCGGAAACAAAGATAAAACAAACGAGCCTCCTCCCCTCTCTGCCGCACACCTTCGCTTCAGGAGGCATTTTTCGGCGGTGCGCGGTGTTGTTGTTGCTCCTCCTTTAACTGCTCCTCACCCACCCACCCCCCCCCATGGGGGGGGGTGGGTGAGTGAGGTGTCGTTCACGCACCCTTTTTTTTCAAAATATATAAAGTCTGATTTGGTTCTTCCGTGTTCGTCCCCCTTTGTTAGTACTCTCTCAAACTCTTCATGGCCACCGTCCCCCCTCCCTCCCGATCCTCAGTTTTTTTTTTATTATTATTCATGTATGTCAATGCGCGTATGTGTGTGTATGTGTGTGTGTGTGTGTGTGTGTGTGTGTGTAGATGTGTATTTTTATATCTGTATGTACACACATGTATAGATGGTTGTTGTTTTTTTGCTCGTTTTTTTTTCATTTTGGCGGTAACAGAAATCATGTGCTTACTGAAAAGATATCATACGTTCATGATCTATATATTTATATATTTGAGTATGTCAGACTTTTTTCGATGTGTTTTTTTTTCTCTCCGTCACTCGCTTGTCCTCTCCTGGGGAATAGGTCATGATGTTCATGATATGTATGTGAATGTGCGCGGGTCACCTTGTTTAGCTGCTCTTTCTATTCTTTCTTCATATTTTTTTTTGTGTGTGTATCCATCTCCTCCTTTTTTTTCCCGCTTCCTGTCTGTACGGTCTGTTCCGTACTCGTCTTTTTTTTTTTCTCTCTCTCTCGACGTTGCGTTCTGATCTCGAATTAATTCGATATGGCCGAAGCCCGCAACACACTTTATTGACGTCGGCTTCCGTCGCCGTGGGTAGCAGAAGAACATGAGCACTAGATATATGTTTTGTTGTGGTTGTCACTGCTGCTGCTGCTGTCGCTATCGGAAAAAAAAAACAGGGAACTACGTATCCCTCCTCACATAGTAGGGAAGGGTGTACCCCTAAACTCCAGAGAATCGGAATGGGCTATGAATTGCAGTGGGCAAATCTTTTTTGCTTTTTTTTTATTTTTTTTCAGAGGTAGGGGCGACACACAAAAAAAAAAAAAGCTGATGAGAGAGCACATCTACCGAAAACGTTCCTTCGATGGTGAAAATGAAAGGTGTAGATGTGTAAGTCTCAGTTACAGCATTCCATAAAAGAGGGATTGCTTGGCGACCTGTGCTCCTTCGAGGGTATCCACACTACATATGTGAAACCCTATTGCAAAAGTCTAAGTCACTAATTCGCAAGCCCCCCCCCCTCACACCCACACACACACACACACGTCCCTCCTCGAGAGGCTGCAGATCAACTGTTATGCGTCGCGAAAACCTCTCTCGAGCAAAAAAAAAAAAGGGTAAGCAGGATCTCTGCCGTTGTGCAGCCGCCCTCCCTAGCTCCATTCATTCCTCTTGGCCTCCTTCGTTTTTTTTTTTCCGTAGACACCCCTCCCTCTTCCTCCTCATTGCCCTCTCCTTTCATGTTTGTGTGTACATGCGCACCAGACACACTGACATTGCGTGTAGAATCACGGACTTTGTCGATGTCTACTATTTTTTTCTAAGGGTGCCCACTCAACCTACACGCGCAGACGCAGTGATGAGCACTGACTAGATAGGAGAAGGAAAACAGCGGAACGACGAAGTCTCTGTGAAGAATATTCGTTGCATATTTCTTTTTTTATTTTTTCTTTTTTTTTCATCTCATATAGCGTTGCATCTTCACCACCCCCTGCCTTTTCTCTCTCCCTCCCTCACCATGAGTTTCTCGCATCCCTTTATGCTGCTCCATCATTTCTGTCACCAACACGTCCTCTCTTCTATATGAAGGGTACATACATGGATATATATAAGTATATGCGTAGAGAGGGGGGGAAACGGTTTGCTTATTATGTTATTCATCTTTCTCGTCCGTAAGTGTGTGCCTGCTGCTGACATGCGGTCTTCTTTTTTTTTTTTGAGATTCTCAGGCTCTGCCTCGAAGGGTGAAAGAACGGCGCAATAGCTTCCCCTCCGTCCATCACCTCCTTCCCTCCCTCCTTCCCTCTACATGCATTGTTCCCCTACGTCTTTCAGGACGACGACACCGCACAGGGGAACGCCATCAAGCGCCCCTGCATCGGACGTGGGGTTGTCCCCTGCGCCACCTTGTGAAATGTAGGAGCCTATTATGACCAAGGGGTGCTCACGACCTCCAACGGGCACGGGGGTGGGGTCGGTGGGCACTCGCTAAAATACCTCTTTGAGAGCTCACTCAGCATGCACCTCAACCCCCCGCCCGCTGGAGCCCGTAAGAGGCACGAGCCGACGCGACAGAGAGAGGCCACTGGTAGCGGATACCCGCATATTTACAGACTCAAGGGGCATCGCTCGTTTTATTATT